>JAGKTI010014484.1:0-21605 GCA_018397915.1 Birgus latro | reverse complement strand
GGAGGATGGTCAGGAACAAGTCCTGAGGGCTGATGAAACGGGAGCTCCAGCTCTCCCTGTCATCAGCTTTCCATCCTCCTTGGGAGTACTGCCCTGCTCGACTGGTGCTACAGTCTCCTCACCCTAAATCTAGCCCTATTCAGTCATACAGTGACTCCAGCCTGCAATTTTCCACAATTATCTCATGGCATTGTATCATATCGCATCATTTATAAAGGCTGTAATATGTGTGCATGTGTTGGCTTGATCACCTAATGATGGCTTTCCATGCTGCTTGATCTCTGGCAGCTTCCCTATTCAGTCCCTTACCCTGAGACCTTATTCAGCGATCTTGTCTCAGATCTTTTTCAGTCTGCCTTTCACATCCTTCACAGAAATTACTCAAGCAGCACAGGATGATACTGGGAGACCTAGGTTCTGACTTATTATATGTAATTGAAATTAAAAAAAAATTATTATAGTTAATAGATTGAAAACTCGGTTATTCCATCATCAACCTGCAACAATCTTTCACAAGAATCTAAGAAAGATCTGAATAAAGTTTGAAGTTGGTGGACTTACCCTTAAGCTGTGCCATACCTTACATAATATTGGGTCTGACAGGCTGCAACATAGCTTCTGTGAGCAAGATTTTCAATCTTATATGACAAAGAATATTGACGGAGCAGCAACGTGGAAATTTTATGGCATATTAGGCCAACTGTCACTGCATATCCCAAACCCCAAACCTGAGCACAGGCAATGGAATGGCAGCTTCTATGAGCAAATTTTATGCACATCATTACTCTTGTACCTTGGCATTAGTACCCAAGGAAGGGAATTCAAGGCTGCAACCTGTTGGAAAACCCTGTTCTTGATTTTGACATTGAGTGCAGAACTGTCAGGGGATAAGGAAAGAGAAAGGAAGAAAACAAAATATCCGAAAGTAGCATATGATGCACATTTTATGGTGTATCAGGCTAATTGGCACCTCACTCCCCTGCACTGGGGCCAAACAAAGAAGTACAGTGTCATAGGAATGAGTACATGTGAGCTAAGTTTAGATGTTATGTGTGAGAATTTATTTTTTTAAATACACCCAGCTCTGGGTATAGGTTTTAACAGCCCACTCCCTGAGGTCCAGCAGTCATCCTAGGTACATTACACCTCCACATGTCACTATTTTGGCATTAACACCCACTATCCATATTGAATACATGCTAGGGCTGTCCCATACAGGACTGGTGTATTGGTATTAATGGGGGTGGTGTTACAACATGGTATGTCTAATGGTAGATCAGTAAAAATCAATTTTAACAAAATTCAAATGCTGTAAAACTGGTCCCTGCCCCAGCCATGATTCAACCTACATCCAGTGGGACAGCAAATCACTGCTCTACTGACTCTGCCACTGTCTTCCCTTGCCTCACTGAGCTTCAGAAACAACCCTCACATGCTTGGGAAGTTGCCATTTTCTTACCAGCTGACGAATTTCCAAACACAGTAACTCTACAGCAAGGAAGAAAGGTGTCTGGTTCCTTGAAAGCAGTGATAAAAACAGGGAAGTGAGCATGGAAGTGAAAAGGTTACTACACGACAGTATTGTGATAACAACTCTAACGTATGGAAATGAAGCTTGGACAGAAGTCAAGAGTGAGACCAGTGGAAATGAGTTATTTTAGAGGAGAATGTGGAGTCACATGGAGAGACAGACTAACAAATGAGGAAGTGAAGGAGCATTGTGGTGTGGATGTGGATGTGATAGGAAGCATTAGGAGAAACACATTGAGGTAGTTTGGCCATGTGGAGAGGATGGAGAGTGAGAGACTGATGAGGAGAGTGTATGTGAGTGAGGTGGAGGGGGGGAGAGGGAGGGGGAGGCCAAGGAAGAGAAGGAGGGATGGAGTGGAGAGGTAGTATATGAAAGAGGGGAGTGTGAGCTGGGAGGAGGGCAATGAAATGGAGGGGGACAGGGCGACATGGAGGCAATTTGTTTGTGGCCACCCCTTACGGGATTAAGGCGTCTGGCAATAGATAGATAGACAGTAATTCTATAATTATTATGAGATGAGCAGACTGTTTCATGGGTAGGTGGTAATGCTACGGTTTTTCAAGGCACTGATGTTCACTTGACTCTGTATGAATATACGGTATTGTACCACAGCCTGAAAGGTGTGTGGAGCTGGGAGGGCAAACTAGTACTGCAGCAGTGCTGATGAAGCTCTGTTGTTGTTGTTGTTGTATATAATCCTGTTCAGTAAGAGCAAAAACAAGAACAACAACAGTGCTATTCACACCTACCTCTGCCCAACCCTCCACTCGTGGCTGTGTGAATGATGCTGTTACTAGTTTGCCTTTATAGCCCAATATGCCACACTCAGACCATGGCATCTTCATGAGGGTTGCTAAATATGCCATATTGCCACATTGTCATTCCTTCCACTCCCACAACAACCTGTGGTATGCTTTGTATTCAGCTAGGCTAAGTACGAAGAATGACTGCTATTACTGTAATATGTTTATTGGATGCATTACAATAACAGTGGAGAGTGGGGAGACAAGCCCAGAAAGAACCTGTAACTTTACGGTTAGGACAATATGACACTAATTACTGTATTCCCTTTGTGCCCTTATTCCTCCCTGGACTACCACAAATCGCTGTTCCACACACTAAGGTTCCAAAACATAAAGACAACTTTCTAATTTTAATATTAGTGCTGGGCACAGAGTATCAAACAAGTTATTACAGGAGTACCAAGTACTTAGCATATGGGAGTGTAGTTCAACACCAAGAGGTTAATTATCGATATTATATATTACTGAAGTACAACTCAGTGGTTATGTTTAACACAGTTACTTGAATATAATAACTATTCACACATGGATACAACGCAGTTACTAGACTAACTACTCTACTTGTACATTAAGTATTTTCATTTTCACTTATAACTAAGTATTGTATTTTGGAATTAAATCTACAACAGCCTTACAATGTGGTGAAATATATTGCTGGCTTCTTAGCAAAAGGATATCTTGCTTTTCACTTCGCAATTTACTACAACTTCAGCTGCCGGTACTCACCAAATCTGCAATGCCCATGACCCGTGGGTGTCTGTGTGTATCTGCCTCCCTCAGCACTGTCCTTTCTGGACACATTCCTTCTGCCTGCTACTCCTACAGTCATTCTTATATACCCTTCATAGGGCATTGTCACACCCCTTTGTTTACGTGACTGTTACGACTTTGATACATGACTGATGCTAAATTTGTGTTTGCTAGCTTTTGCTTAACTTCAACTTTCACCTCATTTTTCTGGGGACTTTCCCTCGTTTTTAGAAATGTCAGCCCTAATGGACCAGTGCTATTGACCTTGTCTTTATATCCCACAAAGATAACCCAGCACTTGTTTGTTATCAATCTATCTATAGCCCGATGCCCTAATCCCGCAAAGGCTGGCCGCAAACAAAATGCTTCCAAGTCGCTCTGTCACCCTCCATTTGCCTACCCTCCCCCCAGCTCACACCCCCCTCCCTCATATACCTCTCAATTCCATCCCTCCACCTCATCCTTGGTCTTCTCCTCCCTCTGCCTCCCTCCACCCCACCTACATACACCCTTTTAGTCAGTCTTTCATTCTCCATTCTCCACATGTCCAAACCACCTCAGTGTATTTCTCCTAATCTTCTCAACCATTGTTTGTTATGACCCATGCGTATCTTTTACGCCAAGTGCACTCGCCCATTATCCATTTGATTTCCTTCTCTTAATGTCTTCTCATGTTTTTACCTAACACAATGTTTCACCCCGTTCCTCCTCAATTTATCTCTCTCCCCGTCATCCTCTAGCCCTGCTGCCCATCTTCCGTGCCTCCTGCACTCTTGCCCAAATTTCTTCACAGTGCTTACGTCAAAGAGTCTCATATGTCTCCTTCAGCAGCCTACAATGCTTCCTTCCATGGCCAGTGCGTCCTCGTCTCCACTGTCGTCTTTGTCTTCACTTCTTTCTTTTTCTTCTTCTACACTCCACCTCTGCCCAGGCCTCTGTCCGAGGGAACTGGGCTGAAATGTTGGTAACTGTGATCGGATGGGTTTTACCATTATATTAATGTCATTGTGATCTGCACCATCAAGGATGTTGTCGTCAGAGAAGGCTATGTCGCCCACTGAGTGACTGTCTCCATGTCGACAACGTCAGCATTTGTGGGACCAGTGTGTACTGCCACCCATGCGTTAAGAGTGGACAGAGTACAACAAAGAATGAAAGTAATTACATATACTTGCACACAAGAGGAAGGAGGAGTGAGTTTAGTATTGTACATATTTTGTTATCCTTGATTTTTCAACATTTCAGAGAGAGAGAGAGAGAGAATCTGGTAACTAAAAACTGCATTGGTGAAGTAGAAAAGAATGAATGAGCCAAACCAGCCCCAAGGAAGAACAGAAAACTCAGAAATGGATGTAAAAGCTTAACAAGGAGGAGCAAGCCTATGTAACTGCTACAACTGAAGCTAGGGAGTTCACAAAATGATGAAGGAGGGAAAAAATGGAAATTAAACAGAGAGGAAAAAGAGGAGAAAAGTGGCCACCCTGAAGAAATTATCAAAAACCACAAACACATATACTTTAGTGGACAAACAGTATCCAAAAGGACTAGGATTTGGAGATCAAAGGCAGGAAATGTCCAGGGCAGCAATGAAGGAGGAGGAGGCCAGAATATTTGTTGAATGCTTCATTGTTTTTTTTAAACATTGTTGTGAGTTTTATATTGAAGTAATGAGATAATAAGGGACCTAATCTAGACTTGCTGGAAATACTTAGTTTACTTAGTTAGCCAGGGAATGTATGTAAATTAGAGGGATTGTAAGAAGGTGTATTTCACTCCCCATCTTACATGAAAGTAAGACTGGGTGAAAGAAGAAAATGGCAGAATATTGGTGAAGAAAGAGAAAGTGATTTTGATAAAGAGAACATTCTAATGAGTTGCTGAATATGGAAAACAAATGCACTGATAGCGTGATTGGTTTGGAAATGGTTAAAAAAACAAAGAGAGGCAATAAGGGAGAAAGTGCTCTGGAGAATGAAAGTGTGTGTGGCACTGAAGAAACAAAATGAAAATACCAAGAATTGACATAGTGTGTGACAGAATGTTGAAATATGGGGAATAAATAGAGATTCACTGGATCTGGAAAATGTGCAGATTGGCATGGGATGAGTGTAGAGTGGGAGAGGACTGAAAGTCAGGTATAATACTTTCGTTCTTTTATATAAGAGGAGAGATAAGTATGTGGCATCATAGGGGTATTTGCCCGAAATACAGTATGGCTGTCGACAAAGTTAGGGATAGAACCAAGGAATTGATTGGTGTGGAATAAGGGAGTTTTAATAGGAGGAGGCTATGTGAAAGCCAAATATTCCAAGTGGAATTTTAATTCACCTTGATAGATGAAGAAGTGACATTTGTTTGGGAGTGTGGGTAATGGAGGCTTAGGGGCCAGAGTAAGGGGACTTAGCAGTCCCTGTGACCCCTCAAGGGCTGAGGCTTGGGTGCAGCGCCCTCAAAAATCACTTGCCCAGATTCATCAGAGACTTTTGTTGGCAAATATTTTCATTGTTAGTATGCAGTAATAGAAAGTCAGTCATCAGTTTTTCTGTGCAGATGGAATTGGAACCTTGTGAACGGAATGGGGTAGAGGTTTATATCGCCATGTGAATCACATTTCGTGCAATCAGAAGACGTATAAGCAGAGGGTCTGCTGTTTTTGTGTGTATATGGTTATGGATGATGTAAAAGAAATACAGTTGTATGTAATTCTGAATATTGTCCCTAACACCTGTCACAGCACTGGGGGTTGTGAGAGTTCATCTTAAATCATTTTTCCACTAATTGTCATTTCAATAGAAATCATTCGTCTTGTGACCTGCTCGACTTCTACACTCACTGCTCCTGTGTTTTTCCCCCCTCATTCATCTTGACTGTTATTTTCAGTTGAGTGGAGACCACCTTACTTCTGACATCTCATTACCTACAAACAAAACACTTATTTCCATAAAAAATAAAAAGAAATACTGTACCATTAACAAACACACAAAGTGAATGAGGCATGTCTGTTTACCACTCAGCTGACTGGCACAGTACATTATCAAAGCTATCCCATTTCATCCCTGTCACTCACTATGCACTTGCATTAAAGCCTAGATACCAACACAAAAAATTTGTGAAAACTTATCGTAAATGCACACAAAACATTAAGCAAGAGTGATTAGCCTGCTCTACAACAAGAGTCCATTACAGTGAGACTGTTCAGGAGTGGGGTTACAACTCTCTACCCTCTTCTCCTCCATTCTGTATCATTGCGAGCTTCATGCATGCCTCTCTGCATCAAGATTTGCAAAGTATTATTAACCAATCAGAATACTTAGAACAAAAACACTCATTCTCTTCACAACACATCTAATAAAATTAAAAACATCAGCTTATAAAATTAACCACCCCCACTTCTGCCTCCAGGTTGTACACACACACACACACACAGGAAATAGCTGGGATTAACAGCTCTATAGTTATCACTGGTAAAGGTGAAGAAGAAATAAGGAATATAATCACCATAGATAACAAGGAGATGGTAAATATAATGAAAATATTGAAAGTAGTTTTAGATGAAATCTGTGAGAAAGATGTAGAGGAATTTAAGAGACTGGGGAAATATGAGAGGAACAAGTCAAGGCCCCTGAAAGTAACATTCCGAAGTGTGAACACTATAGAAGAGGTATTAAAAAATAATGATAAACTTAAAGAATCAGAGGAGTACAAAGAAGTGTGAATAAAAAGGTGCCTAACTCAAGAGGAAAGGGGATTACTAAAGGAAAGGAGAGAAGAAGCAAAAAGAAAGAATGATGCAAGATCAGATGAAGAGAGAAGTTTTTTTTTTTTTTTTTCAGAGTAGAAGGATTGCAAGTAAAAAAAAATGGGACATAAACAGCAGGGACTAAATAAAAGCAAGATAGTGAACTCAACCAGTGTCAAATATGTGAACAATATGGCTAAGTTGAAGTACTCAAATGTAGATGGATTGGTATCCAAATTATTAGAGATAAAAGACTATATCATAGAAAATGAGCCTTATATTATTTGACTAACAGAAACAAAATTAACTCCAAGGATATCAAATGACTCTTTAAATTTGGATGAATACAATATTTGGCGAAGAGACAAATTTTAAAAAAAGGAGGAGGAGTTACGATACTAACAGAGGAAAGACTCCAAGTAAAAGAGATAAAAATAGACATACCCTCACAAGTAGAGTAATTGCAGTAGAGATTAGTATATCAGAAGGGATAATAATTGTGGCAAATTTATACATACCACACATGGGATACAGTTGAATATGAAGACTTGGCAGAAACAACAATTCAGAGTTTAAGAACCCTACTATACAGAATGGAAGAAAATCTGAAAGAATTCCAATAATGGGAGATTGTAACACAGATATAAACTAGAATACTTTTGATGTAAAAGCCTTGAAAGTTGTTGGGATCAAAAGCTTTTGGATCTTATACAGCAATTTTTTCTAACACAACATGTAAGGGAGAACACCAGAAAAAGAGGACCAGAAGACTCCTCATTATTAGATCTCATATTTATTACGCAAGAATATGATACTGACAGTGTAATCTGTCACCCCCCATTTGGCAAAAGTGACCATGCAGTAGTAGATAAACTACAAAAAGGACAACTATCATGACCTAAAGAAGTACTTCAGTGATGTAGATTGGGAAAATGCAGTGAAGAGGACAAGATATAAATGTTACATATAAAAAATTAGGTGAACTTTATGAAACAGGAGTCCATAATGATGTCTCAGTGCACAACGACACAGTAATAAGGATAAAGAACTGGTTTAATACTGATTGTATAAATGCAGAAGAGAAAAGGGATTTGCTGTGGATCAGATACAGACGACATAAAAGTGAGAGAGCAAATAACAACCGCAAGTGGGCAAGAAATGATTATACAAGGAGAAGGAAAGAAGCTCAAAAGCAGTTTGAGGAAGACATTGTAAATAAAAGTACTGATAAGCTGAAGTTGTTTTACAGCTACATACGAAGCAAAGCAAAAGTTAAAGATAAAATACAATTTATCATGGATGAGGGGAAAATCCATATAAATGAAGAAGATGTTTGTGAAGTTCTAAACAAAATTTTCCAGTCAGTTTTTACCAATGAAAGTAGATTTGTGAGAGATGAAAATGAACAAGCATGCCCACACATATTACCCAATATACGCATAACAAAACAAGAGGTCCAGGAAGAGATGAAGAAATTAGATGGGAAAGGCAAGTGGCCCAGACGAGATTCCGTGTTGGGTATTACAGGAATGTGCCAAAGAGCTAAGCAGTGCACTACAATTAATATTCAGAGAACCTTAAGATCTTAACATGGTAAACTACCTGATATTTGGAAGAAAGAAAACATTGTGCCCTTTTTCAAGAAAGGAAATAGACAAAATCCACTTAACTGCCGACCAGTATCATTGACCAGTGTTGTAAGCAAGATATTAGAAAAACCGACATGAAGAATTTGGGTAAATCACCTGGAAAAACTCAATATGATAACAGAAAGACCGTTTGGTTTTAGTAAGGGAAAATCATGTGTCACTAACCTATTAAGTAACTATGATAGAGTTACAGAAATAATACAGAAAAGAGATGGCTGGGTAGATAGCACGTATTTGGATTTCAAGAAGGCATTTTCCAGAGTACCACACAAAAGACTTTTATGGAAAATGTACAATCAAGGAGGAATTCAAGGTAAACTGTATGATTGGATGCTAGATTTCCTCAGTGAAAGGGAAATGAGAATGGTGCTAAGGGGAAATTACTCATCATGGAGAAAAGTAACAAGTGGAGTTCCACAGGGCTCAGTGCTGGCACCAATTATGTTTTTAGTATACTCCAAAGTTGGTCTGATGAATGATGTTACCTCTTCTTTCTTTCCTTCATTCTTTCCTCGTCCTTCTGCCTGCTGGTGACTTTACACTCTCTCTTGCCTTTCTTTCCTTCATTCTTTTCTCTTCCTTCTGCCTGTGGGTGACTCTACACTGAGTGACAAGCCAAATAGTTTCCTGTACACCAGGAAACCATTTACTACGCTGGGTGGTAACCACATAACCAAATTTTGGCGCTTGGTGGTTTAGTGGGTAGTTACGGTGCTGCAATCGGATTGAGCCAGTGAAGGTTTATATCCAAGGGGTGGTTGGGGTTTATTGCTCACATAATGCCACACAGGGATGAGTGAGGCTGGTCAGTCTCATCTTAAATGTCAGGACCAGCTTACCTAGCCCTGGGCTCCTACGCTTCTCATGGAGCAACGTAGGATTGGATGAAGGATGGATGGACGAGTATTTAATCTATGGAGAAGCAGCATTAAGAGGACTGTAGAAAACTATGAAAAGAGAGGAGATAAAGACATTAGGATATTCAGTTTCCCAAACAGAGCAGTTGATCAGTGAAATGCACTGCCGAATGAAATAGTGTGTGCCAAAACAATTAATAAGTTTAAAGACATGTATGATCAAAATGGTTCAAAACATGGGACAGTACGAGCTTGACTTATTCCTGTAAAGATACAAGTAGGTAAGAATTAGGTTAAGAACACGCACATACTTTGCTGCACTTCTACACACATCTCGATCTGCCTTCCTTAGAAGAAAGGAGAGATAGGGACAACATGATTCCAGTGTTCAGGGCCATGATGGGAGTAGATAAAATTGACAGAACAGATGTTTGTATGGGATGAGAGAGTAACAAGAGGACACGTAGTGAAACTGAAAAAGCCAAGTTGCCTGAAGGATAACAAGAAATATAGTTTTCCAAATAGATGCATGGACCTGTGGAATAGCCTGGACAAAGAGATCGTCCAGTCTAAAATTTAAACGAGTTCAAAGCAAAATTTTACTAATCAAGAAATAGTGACAGGACCCCACGAGCATAGCTCATTTCCTGTATATCACAACTAGGTAAATACAAGTTGGTAAACACACACACACACACAGATGAAGCTCTTTGTGGATCATGGGGAAATAATTGCCAAATCAGCATCGAAACAGTGAATTAATACGTGAGTGGTGGTCCTGTCGGATATTATTAAAAATACGCAGGTTTCAGTCATGAAAATAGTACAAGACATGGTGGAAGTACAAAGTTTCCATATGGTTGCATCATGCCAGAAAGGGATAGTTCATTGTTTACATCTGGTGATGGTGAATTTCCGGGCTTCTGCGATGAAGATAAGGGTAAAGGGAGTACTAAACTGAACCAAACAAGAGTAGCAAGAGTGGAGAAAATGGCAGAGAAGAATGTCCAGGAGTTAAAAAAGGTATGAGCAATAATTAGGGAGTTGCAGGAACGGACCTTAGAACAGGAGAGAGAGATCAAAGTAATGCAGAGTTCGTTTCGTTTCGTTTTTAAAGGCTCCAACATGCTTGCATATGTCAGCCTTGGTCACCTAATGGCGGCTGTCCATGCTGCTCGATCTTTGGCAGCCTCCCTGTTCAGTCCCTTAACCCTTAAGTCACACTTAATGACCTCGTCCCATGTCTTTCTCGGTCTACCCCTCCCAACCCCTCCCCCAATATTAACACTTCTCACCCTCTGTACCCAATTATCATCCCCCATCCTCTCCTCATGTCCAAACCACCTCGGCCTACCTCTCCTCATCACAACACCAATACACTCCAGTCCCATCCTACCTCTCAACTCTTCCATCGTAAACCCAGCCCCCCCAGTCCTTGCACGCAGGGACGCACTGCACATCCACCTAATCATTGTCATTTCTGTATGTTTAAACCTGCGAATATCCTCTTCCTTTACTGCTCAGGTCTCATTACCATACAGCATCACACTCCTAACACACGCTGCATACAAAGACCTCTTAGCACGTAAGGAGAGTCCCCTCAATGTCAAGAGAGGCAACAGCTCCCTGAACTTCTTCCAACCACATCTCACCCTAGCAACGGGGCTAACTCCAGCCCCACCTCCAGCACATAACATGTCTCCCAAATAACAAAACTCCTCCACACACTCAAGAGACTCACCAGCAAGTTCAACCCTCTCACACCTAACAATCTCCACCTGCTCTCCCCGACAAGCCGCATACATGAAATCAGCATCATCTCGCAGTCTACCTGTAATACCACTACATCTCTTGTGCACCCACTTATCACAAACACTACACAAGATGGAATTACTTCCCCATACCCTTGTGGCAAACTGCTCATGGCCACTCTCCCTCTCCTCTGATTGTACCGCCACCAACCCTAGATATCATCACTTTTGTTTTATCTGCATTTACCCTTAAGCCCTTGTGCCCCATACCATCTCTCCACTTCTTAAATCTTTCCTTCGCCTCCTTTTCATTCTCTGCAATCAACACCAAATCATCAGCATACAACATCTCCCATGGGAGTCCATCTCTGAAGTCATGTGAGAGGGCTTCAGTCACCATGATAAACAACAAGGGACTAAAAACTGACCCCTGATGCACACCAACATTCACAGAAAACTCATCACTCACAACTCCATTCACTCTTACCTGGGTGCGAGCACCCACGTACATGGCCATAACCACCCTAACCAGCCACTCTTCCAACCCTAGCTTTCTCATTGCCCATTTAACCACCTCTCTAGGGACTCTGTCAAAGGCCTTTTCCAAATCAACAAAAACAAAATACAATTCCCTTTTCTTTCCAATATATTTCTCCTGAAGCTGTTGAACAATGAATATGGCATCAGTGGTCCCCCTGCCTGGCATAAACCCAAACTGCATCTCATCGATATTCTCTCTTTCTCTAATCATACCTTCTAGAACTCTCTCCATTACTTTAATTATCTGATCTAAGAGCTTTATACCTCTGTAATTTCCCCTTTCCAGGGCATCACCCTTCCCTTTGTACACATTTACAATTACACTCTTCAGCCAATCATCTGGGACAATGTCCTCTCTTCTTAATTTGACAGAAGATTCCAAGGACGAAGCTGGATGGTCTATTTGTGTCTGATACACACTATATATCCAATACATAGACTTTTGTGTGAGTACCTTCAACACCCGATATGCACTATGTATCCAATACATACACTTTTGTTTAATTACTATCAAGACCCAGTCTGTGGCCACATACAGATATGTGATGTCTCTTGAAGTATTATAAACTTTCTAGTCTCGGCCGACTGCTGCACGCAGCCGCTCGGTCGAGGCACCTTTCTTGGTGAGACAGTCAGCCAGTTGTTGTGATGTATCCACCCAGGATACCTCATCAATCTCCCCCCGCTCCAACATGTCCCGCAACACAGCAATATCAATGCGCAATCTCCTGTCTTCTACACTACTACAGGAGTAAAGGGCGTCCACCAGACTCTTGTTGTCGATGAAACACTTTATTTTGATCTTTCCACATCCAGAAACCTCATGCAATATGTTGGAGAGATATACAGCAGTTTCAGCACATTCAAGCAGCGCCAACGCCTCAGCAGCTAAGGTAGATTTGACGACCCTCCTGATCTTTCTTGTCTGCCAGAATATAGGACATCTTGTCTCACTAGCATCTCGGAGGAAGATCACAAAACTTCCCTGAGATCCATTGCCTACAAGGTTGGCAAATGAGGCATCCGAAAAGCACTCTATATGACAGTCCTCAATCGGCCCCATTCTTTGAATGTATAGCTTCATGTTGTCAGTCTTCACCCTTGAGATCACCTTATTGAGTCTAAGCAAATCTGCTACGGTAGCTCGGTTGCTATTCACACTCAACTCACACACATCAAAGGCAATATCTGGCCGAGTGTGTGTGGCAATCCAATTGAGTTGCCCAATTAATGCTCGGTACTCCATTTTCTCAGACTCGGACAGCTCCCCTGTTTTTACTGCTGCACGATGTTTACTCAGCGTGACTGGTTTCAAAGATGAAGCATACTGGAATTGGTCGAGCGTTATGCTACCATCGATGTTGGAGATGACATTGAGACCAACGTATTTGAAGGCTTTTGATTCTGAACTGCTGATGAGCAATATTTGACTCAAACAATTTATCACTTGCTATTCGAACTCATGTGTACCAGCCCAAAGGAAGTCGTCGACGTAGATGCATACAATGCCTTCGACTTTGCAACCATTGCTCCAAGAGAACAGCGCTGAATCCAGTGATGACACTTTAGCTCCGAGACTCAACAACTGATCTTTTGCGCGCAGATACCAATGCTAGCAGTCACAAAGGCTGTAAACAGTTTTCTTTAGTCTCCACAACTTACCATTTGCATATTCAGGCAGAGGACGTAAATGAACAACTCTCTCAATGTCGTTACCTTGCAAGTAGGCAGCTTTCATGTCCATAGCGTGGCAATCCCACTGGTTGGTGGAGGCCAAAGAAAGTGCCAAACGCACTGCTTCCTTTGAACAAGTAGGCGAGTCTTTTCGGAGATCCACTGTGTCTTCCTCAAATCCTCTGGCGACTAAGCGGGCCTTAGCAATAGGCTTTCCATTTTTTCAGTTTCTCTGTCACAACCCATCGAACTGTTATGGCACCTTGTCCAACATCATCTACTTCCTCATACACATCATTATTCTGCCCATTTGTAATTTCATTTTCCTTAGTTCATAATACGGCCTCAGAGTTGAAAAGAACAAGCATTTCTGCGTCATCATCAACCACTTCCCATTCGCTAAGATCCTTCTCCAAATCTGTCCAATCAATGCTGCCATCAGAGTCCCTCTTCAAATTATAGGAGTGTTTGTACTTTCCAGTGGCTTTACCTGCCCGACTTATAATCCTTCCAGACACCAACTCTCCACTTTCTGAATGTATTCCCTTTATACGTTGACCAACAGAAACTTTGGGATGCTGATTAATTGGAACAGAAACTGTGGGAGGCTCACCAATTGGGACCACACCATCTTCCGACTCGTCATCTGGTGGATAGTCATTCAGCACTTGCGTAGGATCGTCATTAGGCTTCTCGTGGACAACATTGTTCTTCTCATCACTGCTGACACCACTTTCAACTGTAGTATCTTGCTCTGGCGCTCGCGCTAGACGACATACGTGCACTCGCACGTATACACCACCGTGTCTCACCAGAATTTGTTTCCCATCTCTGCCTATTACAATTCCGGGACCGTGCCACTCATGACTGTCATTTCTTTTGTAGAAGACTTCATCTCCATTTTGGATGTCGTTTAGGTCATTCGAACGTACGTTGTGCCGCAGAGCCCTAGCCAAGCGTTCATCTGATTCGTTCTTTATAAACTCTTGTCTAGCTAAATGAAGAGCGTTCAAGTTGTCTCTCACAATTTTCGATGGTGATGAAGGTTCCAAGGCTGGAGGATTATTTGCGTACACATTAGGTAGACCAGGGTTTTAACCAAAAACAAATTGGTTAGGAGAAAAGCCTGAGTAGTTGGTGAGAGCATTTCTTGCCAATACTGCCCATGCCAAGGCCACATCCAATTCACACTGGCTATCAGCCATTATCTTCCTAACAATGTCACCAGTGACTGCATTTTGACGCTCACAGACTCCGTTGCTCCAAGGACTCTCTGCAGACGTTGTCATGATCTTGATATTGAAGGCCTCTCCCAATGCTCGCATTTCCGCATTGTTGAATTCACAGCCATTGTCTGTAAGAATTTTTCTAGGTGTGCCAAACACAATAATCCAGCTCCGAAATATTCCTTTGATAATGGTGGGCGCACACTTATCCGCCATTACTATCGCATTACAATACCTGGTCACCAAATCAACAAGGACTAAGAAATAATGCCTTCCAGCTTTTAAATCCATGGCTATGGCTTCCTCAAACTTAGACGCCATGGGCAAACTGATTACGGGTCGGGGCTTGGCTTTCTTGAATCTGCAACAGACTGTACAAGCATCAGATACAGCCTTGATAGCCCATTCCAGTTTTGAACTTTTAATTCCCGCATCTGTGATCAGTTTAATTAGTTTTGCCAGTGTTGGGTGTCCAAATTGCCTGTGAAGCTTCAAAGCGGTTTTTTCTACATCACCCCGACGAGATGCCAACATGATTGTTTCACAAAATTCACGATCTAGTCATAAGGAAATTGGAAGTAAGTAATGGCCTGAAGATGAGGACTTTAAATCAATGATAGTTCCACAAATTTTGACCTGGTCAGTTCCAAGGTTAATCAACATTTTTGCTTTTTTCATGGAACGTCTACTCAACAGCAGGGGAATATTGCAGTCCAGAACATCAGTCACGATGGTTGCATGCATGTTTCCAATGTAGCATGGCAGAGTAACACGTTTGAGGGAAGAAACTGTGACACCATCAGTTGAGGATGACGCTTCTTCTCTTAAAGCATCACGTTCGTAATCAGTGAGCTCACTTAGATAGTAATTGATCCATTCAACTCCATATACAGTTGTAGAACACTCTGTGTCTAGAAGGGCACATCCCTTAGATTCTTCTACTAGAGTCTGTAACTTACCTCTACTAGTGGCATCATCCGCATAGCCCATAAATAACGACAGATGCACTGTTTCAGAATTTTCTTCTAGACTGCCGTCGTTTTCGTCTCCATTCGGACAGTCACGTGCCCAATGAAATCTAGAATCACATACGAAACACTTCGATACCTTTCCGTCAGACCCAAGTGGGTTCTGCCTCCTGCCGGTGGATGAGCGTTGGGGAATTCTAGCAGATACGGTTGAACATCGGCTACTACCCCGACGTTGATCACGTATTGCACCACCCTGCAACATTCTCCGTCCTCGTCGAGTACCTCTAGCATAAAGCGTTTCGTCACCCTCAACTTCGTCACTCCAAAATACTGGTTTGTCTTTCACCTCCCGGGCGGACACCGATGCCTCATTCTGCCTGCCAATTTCACAAGCAAAAATACAATTCAGGGCAGATTTCATATTTTCGTATGTCACCTCAGCTATCGCGGATATCACTAGCTGTCGCTCAGTGTCTGAAAGTTTGCATGCAGCTAAGAGTATAAAAGGCATCACAGAATTTGGCAGTTCCATGTTCTTCTTTGTAAATTTGAAATAAACATGCTCAAATTCTGTCACGAACTCCCGAATGTTCATATCACTGGCTCTTCTGAAGTTGTACAGCTCATAAAAAGATTCAAACTGTCGACGTCGTTTGTCCACGAGAAATAAACTGTCTAATTTTTTCAGCAGGGTCTGAACACCATCCTTCTGCTTCAGAACATCTGCATCAATCTCCGACGACGCCACCCTCGCTCTTCCAGACAATGACAGGTGAATAGCTAAGGCTTGTTTTTCTTTTGCTAGGTCCGTTAGTTCGCACCAAATGCTAATGTATTTTTTCCAGCTCTCATATGCAGAATCATTTTCAAGTTTTGAAGGCCACTTGGTCGAACACAACGCCATTCTTCTAACTACGCTCTGCTACCAGTGTAGGAAACTAGGCAAACCACACTCACTGGCCTCACAACGTGAACTGCCAAGGTTCCGGGTTGCATACCACAGGAACCTTCCAATGATGTCATCACTTGTGACTTAGCAGGTATGTGCGTGCACACACACACTAACAACACTCATATAATCATGTTTATCAGGTCGTTGACTAACCTCACCCCAGTATCTCCTGAGGCCTTCAACATTTCCGCAGACAACCCAGACACACCTGCCGCCTTCCCCACCCGCATCCTGCCTATTGTCTCACTCACAGCAGCAGCATCAATCAAAGGCCAAGGGCCAAACACTGGATCTGCTGGCTCCAAACCTTCCCTATCCCAATCAAACTCCTCATTCAACAACCGGCTATAATGCTCTCTCCATGCATCTTTAATATCCCCACTGTTCACCACTACCCTTCCTTCATCATTCTTCACACACTGCTCACCTACAATGTCCTGATTATCCCCCTTCACCTGATTTGCCACCCTAAAAATCATATTTTTCCTTTCTCCATGATTTAGATTATCAAGTAAAAGTCTCTGTGACTCAGACTTCGCCCTGTAAACCTCTCTTTTAGCCCTGCTCTTAGCGGCCAAGTACTTCTCCCTGTTACCACCCTTCTTCCATTCCCGGAAAAGCCTTCTTTTCTCCTTAACTGCGGCTTCTACACCCTCTTCCCACCACCAAGTTACTTTATGTCTTGGTGGGCCTCTTGTCCAACCACATATTGCATCGGTAACTCTCAAGAGTTTGTTCTTAAGGGCTCTATACTGTTCATTAATGCCTCTATCTGTGGCTCCCTGTTCAGCCACCACTCTCCTCATCTTGCTATAAAAGGCATCCCTTATTGATTGGTTACCCAGCTTCCATATTTTCCTCCTAGGTACGTATGACCTCCTTCTCATCACTCGTTCCTTAAGCACCATGTCACAAATCAACAGTTTGTGCTGCTGCACACACTCCTCACTTCCTGTAACTTTAACATCCCTCACTAACCTCCTATCAACCCTCCTGACCAGAAAATAATCTATCTGACTACTATTTCCCCCAGACTCGTACGTAATCAACCGACTTATTCTTTTTCTAAAATGTGTGTTGCACACAATCATGTCCATAGCCTCCCCAAACTCGAGTATTCTTTCCCCTTCCGCATTCCTCACACCATATGCACATCCTCCATGGACTCCTTCATAACCTTGAGTAAGCTGGAAAAAGTATGCACACGCAGTGCTGAATAAGAAAGAGAAGTTACAGAATTAAAAGTGAATAATGAATCTGCCTCAAATGAAATAAAACAGCTCAAAAGGGAAAATAAGAGATTGGAAGAAGAAAGGGACAGAATGAAAAGTAAACTAGATGAGCATGAATCAAAATCAAGGATGCAAGATGAACACATTAAGGAAAT
The DNA here is from genome assembly GCA_018397915.1 of Birgus latro. NCBI lineage: Eukaryota > Metazoa > Arthropoda > Malacostraca > Decapoda > Coenobitidae > Birgus > Birgus latro. The sequence goes on along the minus strand of JAGKTI010014484.1, from coordinate 3,775 downwards.
CAAGGAGCAACCCAGGGGGTGGAAGAAATTCAGGAGGAAGGAAATATAAATTTGAAAGAGATTATAGAACAATAAAGCAAGGAAAGGGTGGAGAAAGAAGTGGTTAGGGTACTAAGAAGTAGAGAATCTTTAGTCAGGGATATAGCAGACAAGAAAAAATGCGTGATAATTTCAGGAGTAAACGAAAAATATATGACAGAAAGGTCAGACAGGGAAAGAGAAGAACTGAATAAGGTTAAAGATTTAGTATCAGTAGTTATGGAGGGTAACAATGAAGCTCAAGAAGAGATTGAAGAAATATTTAGGTTTGGAGAGTATGAGGAAGGAGGGGCGAGGCCACTAGTAATGTTTAAGTCTCAGGTAATGGTAAATGAAATCATCAATAGAACCTGGAAATTATCGGACAAAGCGGGTTCAAGAATGTTTGGATGAGGAGAGATGCAAGTGAGGAAGAAAGAGCTAAAACAAAGGAGCTAGTATAGGAAGCAAAGGCAAAAAACGAACAGAGAATGGAGGAAGAGAAGACAGTGTTCTATTGGAGAGTTATGGATCAGAAATTGAGGAAGTGGTACTGACAGAAAGAGAGAGAAAAGAGGGAATAAAAAACAGTAATAAAAGTTTGAAAGTGGCATATACTAATGTTGATGGTTTAATATTGGCAAAGTTAGAAATCAACTATTTCTTGGGGGTACACGAACCAGATGTTATGTGCTTTGCAGAGACCAAATTATGAGAGGATACTGATATCCATATGGGGGGTGGTAAATACAAACTGTGGAGAAGAGACAGAAAAGTAAAAATGGGAGGAGGAGTGATGATAGCAGTGAAGAACAACAAAAATGTGGATACTTTGGAACTGGGAAGAGGGTAGGGCTGAAGAGATATGAAATTAGAAACTGGAGAGAATGGCAGGAGAGATTTGGCAGTAGTATTGTATATGTTCCCCCTAAGTCAAGGGCATGGAATGATGATGAATACCAGGAGATGTTGTCAGATATGGTTAGTTATCTACAGAAAGTGATTGAGAAAAGCAGCAACATAGTTCTGATGGATGATTTTAATTGTAAAGATGAGAACTGGGAGGAATGGAACTCAGGAGGCAGTGAAGACTCGTAAGGCACTAAATTGTTAAATATAGCAATGACTTATGTAATGACCCAGTGGGTCAAAGAAGAGACAAAATTCAAAGGTGATGAGATGCCAGCAAGACTCGATATACTGCTAACCAAAGAACCTGATGTAATTGAATCTTTGAAATATTTGTGTCCTATAGGAAAAAGTGATCATGTGGTTATTGAGTTCCAGATGATAAGAGGGAATGTGGTACCAAGAGATGAGCTTTATAGGCAGGGAAGATACAACTTTGGGAAAGCAAACTTTACAGGTTTGAGGAAATTTTTCGTGAATGCAGATTGGAAAAAATTCAGAGAGACAGAAGAGATACAGAGGAAGTGGGATATCTTTCTAGACCTCTATAATTGGGGAATGGAAAAATATGTGCCAAGAGTAAGTGGGAAAGAGAACAGGAAGAAGGATTGGTTGAACAGAAGGTGTATGACAGCAAAAAAAAAAAAAGAGGGACATTGAATGGAACAACTGGAGAAAGAGAGGTAATAATAGAACAAAAGGAAGAATATAGAAGAAGTAGAAATGAATATACAAGAAAACGTAGAGAGGAGGAAAGGAACTTTGAAAAAAGTATAATTGACAAATATAAGGAAGAACCCAAATTGTTTTATATATTTGTCAGTGGCAAATTGAAACAAAAGGAACGAATCACCAAACTGAAAATAGGAGAGGTCTATAAAGATGCGGATATGCAGGCTGAAATAATGAACAAATGTTTCCAACCAGTTTTCACTAAAGAAAGGGATTTTGTGGAGGGGGAGAGAGTGACTAGAATTGTAGTGATAAAAGATATAAATGTGGAAGTGAAAGAAGTGTATAAATTACTAGAAACTTAAGATGTAAGGAATGCTCCAGGATTGGACGGAATCTCTAACTGAGTCCCGAAGGAATGCTGAGAACAACTGGCGGATAAGATTCACAGTTTAATTGTGTGTTCTCTGGAAGAAGGGAAAGTGCCTAGGAAATGGAAGAGGACCAGTCTGGTACCATATTATAAGGGAGGAAACAAGGAAGAACCACTGAATTATAGACCAGTGTCTCTGACCAGCATGGTCACAAAATTGTGCGAGAGAATCCTGAAAGACAGATGGATAAAATATCTGGAGGAGATGTACATTTTGGCCAAAAATCAGTTTGAATTCAGAAGTGGAAGGTCATGTGTTTCCAGCTTGTTGAGCTTTTACCGAAGAGCAATTGACGTGCCACAGGAGAGAGAGACGGTTGGGTGGATTGTGTGTACAGTATTTAGATGAGGAGAAAACCTTTGACAAGGTACCCCACAAGTGACTAATGTGGAACTTGGAGCACATAGGAGGACTGAAAGGAAACCTCCTGGAGTGGATGAGAGATGTCTTGAAAGAAAGCAAATGAGGACAGTAATAAAGGACAGGATGTCTGGATGGAGGGAAGTAACAAGTGGAGTCCCACAGGGCTCGGTGTTAGTGCCAGTAATGTTCCTGACTTACGTAAACGATATGATAGATGGAATGAACAATTATGCAAGTCTGTTTGCTGATGATCCAAAGATCTTGAGGAAAGCTGAAGTTGAGAAAGACTGTAAAATGCTGCAGGAGGACCTGGATAGGATTCATGATTGGAGCTGGATGTGGGAAATGAAATTCAACGGAAAAAAATGTAAAATATTGGAAATGGGTAAAAGTACCAAGAGGCTATCACTGAATTATTTGATGGGTAATGAACCAATCACAAAGCGAGAGAAGAGAAAGATTTGGGACTGCTGGTCCAGGATAGTTTGTCACCTGAAAAACACATTATCAGGACAGTTAGAGAGACATATAAACTCTTGACTAACATAAGAGTAGCATTTCATTACATGGATGAGTGCTGCCTACTTCTTCCTTAGCCTTTATCATTCTTTTTCTGTGCCTCTGCTCCTTTCTTCCTATTTTTCCCATCTTTCCTGTCACTTCTTATTGCTTTTCTTTCCTTTACAGTTGGCTTTACATTGAATGACAAGCCAAATGGTTTCCTGTAAGCCAAGAAGCCATTTACAGTGCTGGGTGGTAACCAGATAACCAAACCATACATGCATCCTATGTGTCAACAAGTGAGTTGGTGGAGGGTCAGTGCCCCTTCCCGTAAAATGAATAACTCAAAGTCAAATGGCCACCCCTTACGGGATTATGGCGTCTGGCAATAGATAGATAGACAGATAGATGAGATGATGAAAAAATTGATAGTGGCCATCATCTAACCCAGGTTGGATTATGCAGCAGTAGTGTGGTTCCCACACAAAAATAAAGATATAAACAAGATCGAGAGAATACAGAGAACAGCAACCAAGATGGTCCCTAGCCTTGCAGATCTGTTGTACAGAGAGAGGCTGGAAAAGCTGGATCTGCCTTCCTTAGAGAAAAGGAGAGAGAGAGGGGCAGTATGATTGCAGTGTTCAGGACCATGATGGGAGTAGATGAAATTGACAGAAAGGATCAGTTTGTATGGGGTGGGAGAGAAACAAGAGGACATGGAATGAAATTGTAAAAGCCAAGCTGCTTGAAGGATGTCAAGAAATATAGTTTAACATTTAGATACACAGACCTGTGGAATAGCCTGGACAAAGAGATTGTCCAGGCTAAAAACTTAAATGAGTTCAAAGCAAAGTTTGACTTATTGAGAAACAGACCCC
>JAGKTI010014483.1:0-10315 GCA_018397915.1 Birgus latro | reverse complement strand
CTTTCCAGGCAATCCCATTTGCTATTCCTGACTCCTAACTCCTTTCCTCTCCCCCCTTCTCTGCCAGAATACTCCCTCTTGACTCACTTCCTGACTCCTACCTCTTCATCCTGACTGTTCTTATCAGAGGTGAGGAGGTCGTGATGAAATGGAGCACTTGTTACCCTCTCTTCCTGTCAGCTCCTCACTCCCCATTGCTTCCTGATTGCCCTCCTCCTCCCACGCTTTCTCCTACCCCATTTACCAACCCCGCTTTTCTCATGACTGTCCTCTCCCTCCTCTTCATGACCACCCATCCCTCCTCCATACAGCCCCTCGTCCCTCTTCTGGACCCCATCCTACCCGCCATATATTCCAGACTCTATCCTTTTTCCAAATTACCCCTTCCCTCCAGTCTGTCTCCTTCTTATAATGACGGTGAGAGACGGATGGTAAGGGTGTCGGAGATATAGAATAGAGGGTGATGGATGTGGAAAAAGGAAGGGGATGGTGAAGAAATGGAAGGATGATGAGAGTAGGAAAGGGGGAACGAGAATGGGGATGGAAGGAATGTTAAGGGTCATGGAAAAGGAGACTGGTGTGAGTGAGAATGGTTCAAAGGATGGTGAGGGTGGTGAAGGAGCTAGAAAGGTGAGAGGGGATTCTGTGTGCTTATTTGTGTCGCTGGTGACTGTGGCCTCATGATTTAAGACTGCTGGTATGAAATATAGACGACAGGCTGAAGATGGGTAACCGGAGAGGAGTGAGTAATGGGTGAACGAACGGTTAGCAGGTGATATATGACTGATGTTTTTATTTTATGTATCTGTAAACATCGTGTAAATTTCTTGGGAGTGGAATGGTGTACAAGATGGATGGTTGGAAGAATAAAAAGTTGGCCAAATACGAAGCTGAATGAGGAACAGGTTATGTGAGGGAGGGTTGTTTGTTGTGGAAGGAGAGATCACTAACGAGTATGGACAAGTAAATGGGGATCTTTTTAACCAAGCCGCTCCCTTACAGGATGTTGCGTCAGGCAGTTTATAGATTGATAGATGTAGGTAGAGACAGATAGACAGTTAAATAGATGGATGGATTGATACCTTGGAGAGAGGGGGAGTTTTTGTGGATGGAGGGATCGTTAATGAGTACAGACAAGTAAATGGAGATCCTTTTGACGAAACCAGCCCCTCACAGGATGGTGCGTCAGGCAATAGGTAGATAGATGGGGAGGGTGATTATCCGTGGGTGGAGGAGTCGTTAATGAGTAGGAACAAGTAAGTGGAGATCCTTTTGTCGAGGCCATATTTTACAGGTGAGAAGTAGTAGATAGCTAGATGGATAGATAGATGAGTAGAATTGCATAGTAAATTTTAATATATTTCTAGCAGCATGGCCAGCGTATAATTAATCACATTTTATTTAATGGTTTACAAACACTTGTAGTTAATTAATGGCAAGGTCAGCTTAGGCAAACTTTTAGCTTGTTTATTTCTACAGCTATACTCTATCCATTTTAACTTGCCCTTTGTCATCTCTCCGTCTTGATTGCTGAACTGCTAGCAGAAAAAAAAAATAATAATAATAATAATAGTGAGTGTCACGAAGAAGTGGTACCGGTATGTAAAAGATGTTCAGCTGTATTATTGTCCTTTTCTCTCGTTGAACTAAGGGAAATGAAGCGCCGAAGTAATGAAAATCTCTAAGTTAGGGTGAACGAAGTAATTATTCTTTCGCTTATACTTGGCCAAGATTTTCGTCCTTAATGGCAGAAATAGACGATGCTTCGGCTCTGAATTCTTTCCCTAGCACTTCTTCGTGACCTGGATCATAAGCAAATGTCAGTCTCATGTTACAACTCGACATTCAATATAGAGAGTGAGAGCGTTGACCAAGTTACAGTGAAAGGACTATAGCTATGCGGTCCCCTGAATGAAACCCAAGTCGTATAGGGGAAGGAAGACACGTCGTTAAAAATGTCAGATATGTAAAATTTCCGCTGTGTCTCTCCCATCGAATACCTTCCCTCCATTTTCATCTTTTATTTCTCCGGGTCGAGATTGGGCCGCGGATGCATCCCGGTAGGTCATTTTCAATTTGGATCTATTGTGTCGCGCTCTTGGTTCTTCCTCCTCCCTTCCTCCTTTCTTTTTCCTCTTCCTCCCCAGCTTTCTTATCCGTTTTTCCGTCCCTCTGTCTCTTTCTCATTACCTCCCTTCCTGCTGTCCACCATCCTCCCTCCACCACCTCATTCCCTCATCTTCATCCTCCATGCCTTTTCCTCTTTAGCTTTTCTTTCTCCCTCTTGCTTTTCTCCATACGGTCTGCCTTTCCTTCCTCTTAATCATACCCTTTTCCTTTTTCACGAAGTTCCTCCCTCTTAATTTCGCCTCCTCTTCTGTCCTCTCTCCTTCATATTCTCACCTTCCCTCTTTCTTCCACTCTCCCTCCTTTCCTCCTTCATCCACTCTCCTTTTTCCATCCTGTTCCTCCCTGTCCCTCCTCCTAATCCTTCTCTTCCTCACTCTTCCTCCGCGCATTGTATCCTCCCGTCACTTCTCCCACGTATTTCTTCTCTCTTTTTCATATCTCCTTGTCTTTCTCTTTCTCCCACTCTTCCTTCTCCTTCCTATTCCTCCCTGTCCCTCCTCCTCATCTTTCCCTCATCCTCCCTCCCGGTATTTGTGTCCTCCCGTCCCTCCTCCCTCATGTTCCCGGAGGAGGTCTGACCTGAATGGAAAATACGGGAGGAGGAGAAGGGGCAGGTCAGTTGCTTAATAGGCTGCTCCACTGATTTTTCTTTTTTTCCCTTCCTCCAGCAAACTCTGGGATATTTTTGTCTATAGCCTTAAGGTGGAGTTTAGATTGACTAGCTGAAGTCGGTCCTTTATTATTATTATTATTATTATTCACTGATAGTTATTATGGGTTTGTTTGAAATGTGCTTGTAGAGAATTGTCCGTTTTTTCCATCGATTTTTTTTTTTTTTATTTAACTAACTAGGGAACTTTTCGTCTGTAGCTGCAGGGTTGAGTTTTGTATATCTTAGCTCAGGTTGATCCTTTTTTCGCTTTTTTTTTTTTTCTACCAGTAGTTACCATGGGATTGCTGCTTTTGTGGACGCAGCCAAAATAAGTTTGTGGTGTAGAAGTTTTGTATATTTTATCATGTACAAAGTTTTTTTTCGGTTCCTACGATTTTTGTTGGTTTCCTTGGCTACACCTCTTGATGTCTCTTGGCACTTTAATTACCATCCATTTAGCCCCCTCTCTTTTCTTCCCCCCGGACCTTCTCCCCCTGCCTTTTTCTTTTCCCCCTGCACTACAATTTTTCTTGCCTCCAACCCTTTCCTTTGATTTCTTTTTTCCTCTCGTATTTATCATTTCCTTGCCCCTCCCTCATTCCCTTGCTCGCTGACCTCTTCCCTTCCTGTCACTTTCGCTCATTCCATAATCCCATTACTTCCTATGATAATTTTCTCTCCATTTCCTTCCTTTTTCTCCCTTTCCCTTTCTTACGGTACTTGTCCTTCCTTTCCCTTTCTTGTTTTCTCTTTCTTGTCCATCCTTTCCCTTTCTCGGTCTTCCTTTCCTTTTCTTACTTGTTCTTCCTTTCCCATTCTTACCTGTTCTTCTTTTCCCTTTCTTACTTGTTCGTCTTTTCTCTCTGTTTCATAGCATCACCAATTGTATGCTCACTCACTCTCTTCCCCTCCCCTCCTTCCCATACCGCTTTCTCTTTTCCACCTTTCCTCTCCGTCTCTTCCTTTATTTTCCCCTTCTGCTTCCTCTTTCTTTTTCCTTCTCCTTCACCGCCCCTTTTTTCTCTGTCCCTCCCCACCCTCTCACACCCTCCTTATCCCTCGTACTACTTCTGTCATAATGTTCAAAAGGGCGATGTTACAGCCTTGGTGGGAGAGGCAGGGTAGGACTGGGTATTAAGAGAGGCTTTACTGTGTAGGAAAAAGGGTGTAGGGAGTTAAGGGGAGGCGTTGGGGAGATGGGTATGGGTGTAGAGGGATTAGGGAAATGGTGTAGGGAGCATGGAGTTTGGTATAAGGCAAGGTTTGGTTGAGGATGAGGTGAAGGAGGGTGATGGTAGAACTTGGGGTATAAGGAGAGGGTAAAGTTGGGGGATAAGGGTATCAGTAATGACAACGTGCGGATCGGGATGAGGATGATCTAAAGACAGTGCGAGGGATGGAAGGAATGGGATGAGGGGTGGGGATGAGTGTTGTAGCGAAGGACCGGTCGAAGGGTGGCGGGAATGTGGAGGAGAGTGTGGGAATGAGGAAGATAGCAGGACTGGGTGAGGGGTGATGGGGGGGAGAGGAGTTAGGGTGAGGGGTGTGGACGAGGGTGAAGGCTGAGTGCACAGGGCGGCTGTTGCTCGTGTAATTTTGTATTGTTAGGGCTGCAGCTTTATTTACCGTCATGTTGTAGCTGACACTGATATGGGCCGTGGGAGGGGCCAGCAGAGACGAGGAGGACAGGGAAAGGGAAGAGAGGGGAGATAAAGGGAGAGGAGAGGTGGGCAGAGTAAGGGGGAGAGAGAAGATAATAGGGATAGGAAAGGAGGGGAGTGAAAGAGAGGAGATATCGAGACGGGAAATGAGAGGAGTGGAGAGGAGAATAGGGGAGAGCAGAAGAGAAAAGAGGAAATGAGAAGAAGAGAAGGAATGGGAAAAGAAGGGAGGAGAGGAGAAGAGGAGGAAGGGGATGTCAGTGACAACATATGGCAGAGGAAAATGGATGTGGTCGAGGATTTTTTCTTCCCCTACCCTCCAGATGGTGACCTTTATTAAATGCAACGTTAAGTTTATGAAAAAGTAAAAAAACGTAATTTAGTATACATCATGTTAATTAGTTGAAATATCATCATCTTGTTTCCCGTATTACAGTGGGATGACTTGGATATGGAAATCAGGAAAAAAAAAAAAAACTGAAGAAAAAAGAGTTTTGGGACTATCTTCACGTCAACAGTATATGAAGGAATTGATGTGATTATAAGAAAATCACAGATGAAAGAAAAACGACAATTAGTGTGCAGTATAATCCGCAGTTTTATTTCACCATAAAATGCTTAGCTACATATTAAAGATAAAAGCAAGAAGAGCGCGTTTCGTCACCGCCACTAACTCGGTGCTTCCCGCTGCCCACACGACTAATTCCCGACCTTATACGAGGATCAGCTTTCCCAGGGCTTCCTGCACCGGGATTTGAGACGCGTAAAATGTTTTATGAAGTATTCCTAAATTGCCATTTACGGCCGGAGTGTCGCCAAGGGCAGCCATAAACCCCAGGACCGGCGGCGAAAGGGAACGGGTCGGGGCAGGTCATGGTAGGTCAGGACAGGACACCGCAGGTCACGGCAGGCCACAGCAGGATGCGGCAGGTCATGCCAAGTCATTGCACGTCTCGGCTGGACTTGGCAGTTCGTGGCAGGAAGCGGAAGGTCAGGCTCGTGAAGCAGATCATGTCCGATCAATCTGGCAAGGAAGGTTCATGGCAGGTCATGCTTGTAATGCAGGTCAGTCTCGTAATGCAGATCTGGGCAGAATGTGGCAGATCAGGCTCGTATGGCACGTTAGGACAGACGGGACAGGTCTAGGGAATCTCGTAAGGCAGATCAACCATGTAAGGTAGGTCATGGTAGGTCAAGTCCGTAAGGCAGGTCAGGTTCGTAAGGCAGGTCCTAAGGCCCCAAAAATGACCACCCGCACCAATTAGCTGCCGAACCAACAATTTCCGTGCGGTGTGACGGCTCAAAATTTGGGAGGGACGCCAGGAGCAGCCGACCAGCGTGACGAGTTTATAATTGGGCCCCCCGTGGTCAGCTGCGGACGAGGGGGTGGGGAGGGTTGGGAGCTGGCGAAGGGAAGCGATAGTAGAGGAAGTCTGAGGAACTGATGAGGCGGGAGGATGAGGAGGATATTGGCCTAAGTTTGTGGTGCTGTGTGCGGGCGGTTTTATGGCCTGAGAATCACAGTCTGAGGGCTAGGGTGAGGGTTGAAGGGGAGGTTAGAGTACTGTACTCTGTGAATGTTTTCTTTTTCAACTATTGTACCATAGTGTCTATTTTTTCCCCTCCGAGTGTACCATTTTACTCAAGTTTCTGTTTCACCTATTGTGCCGCGTTGACTGAATCTTGTCTCTTGCTACTAGCCTCGTCCCCTCAAAAAGAAAGGTGGAGGGGCGGAGAGGAGTAGAAGAGTTAGGGAATAGAGACGTTGAGGGATGTAGTTAGAGGGATGGAGAAGTGGAACTGTATTCATAAAGGGTAAGGGATGGAGCTGGGAGAGAGAGATTGAAGATACGGGGCATTATGGTAGAGTAGAGGAGTTGTAGAAGTAGAGGGGTTAGGATAGAGTAACTGAAGACACAAAGGATGGGGGATAGGGGTAGGGTGGACGAGTAGGAAATATGGGGGCTGGAATGCAGGGTAAGGGATAAAGGTGTTAGTGTAGGTTGATTGAAAGTGATGTTAGAGAAGAGGGGTTAAAATCGACGAATAGGGATAGACGGTTTGGTGTAAAGAGACTAGAGGTGTGTGGTTAGAGGAGCTAGGTTAGGGGTAGAGGCGGTAGTGTGGAAGTGATGGTGACACTGGGAGTATGGAAGGGTTGTGGAGTGGAAGGAAAGGATCAAAAGAGCTGAAATTAGACACGCTGAGTAGAGAGAGAGAGAGAGAGAGAGAGAGAGAATGTTGTAGCAGTTTGGGAAATATTGCGACAAGAGATAAGGTAAAATGGGAAAGATTGGTAATATAAGAAGGACGTTATTGCCGGAGAGAGTTTTAATGTAGAGGTAGTGCAGTAGTGAGTGGGAGATAGTATGGAAGGATGAGACTGGCGGTAGAGCGATACTGAATAGTGAGGAGAAGGGTAGTGCGGGAGAGATTATGTCTAAAAGAGTGATTCCGTGGAGAGAGAGACTGACTGCGGGAGAGACATTGGAAGTGGGGGCAGCTGCATGATAGTGTGGAAAAGACTATGATATTGTGGTAAAGGTTGTATGGTGTGGGAGAGATGATGTGGCAGAGAGAGATGTGGTGGTGTGTACTTGTGACATGTAGGAGTTTGGAGGATACTGCATTCCTGCGACAGATTCTGTGATAGTGTGGGAGAGGTGGTATGACTGAGAGAGAGAGAGAGAGAGAGAGAGAGAGAGAGTGTTTGTGAGTGAGTAAGATCTAGCAGTATGGGAGTGACTGCATTGCTGTGAGAGATTGTGTGGTAGTGTGGGAGAGTGGCGAGAGGCAACGTGAAGCGTGAAAACCCAAGCCCATCAAATGAGACGAATTGTGACTGATGGGGCAGAACTACTAGGCGGGTTCATCAAGTGGGGCTGACAGTCGTGGGATCGTGTTGGTAGGGAGCCAAGCTGGGGTACAAGCTTCCCGGGACAGCAGAGGTCATCATAATACCATCACAGTGAATGCTACCCTGAAGGACCGGTTCCTTTACCAGATAGGGTTATGCCAAACTTCTCCATGCCAGCCTAGAGAGGGTTAGCACAATCAGCACTCTGGGGGAATGAAAGCCTCTGATTTAATGGTTAACAAGCGAATGGTTAGAAATGACATCTGCCTTGTAGGTGGAACTTAGTTTGTGATGTTATAGTTTCCCTGGCATGGGGCATCTGGCAGTATATGAACAGCTTAGACTGACAGTGAGGCTTAGCAGATTGATGAATAGATACTGTCCTTACCTTTAAAGTTGATAACAAAAGGGGACTAAGAATCTGATGTGAATAGTGTTATTTTCCTGCTATTGTTCCCTAATTAATATCTTGTAGCAAATGCGCAAGAAACAAGCCACCCATAAACTTTATTGTTTTTATTACTACTACTGTATTATTATTATTATTATTATTTTTGTTATTATTATTATTATTATTATTATTATTATTATTATTATTATTATTATTATTATTCATGTTCTCAAAGTATGAAATGAGGATGACCGTGGCAGGGGTTAGGGGGAAGGTGAATGGAGGTGGTCGTGTCAAGGAGGTTGAGTGAGTGAGATTTTCTGTGACACCAAGGATCGCAATTTTTGTTTGTGTGGAAGGAGAGGCGAAGCAGCTGGTGTAGGCAGCAACACACACGACGACGCTGCAGGTGGTACTTGACTGGGGGTGGGCGATGATGGGAGGCTGGATGGGAGGCTGGTGTAAGAGATCTGGGATAGGGGGAGACTGCTGCTAGAAGACGTTGTGACGGGGAGTGAGAAGGGATTTATTCTAGAAGGGGGAGATAGAAGACGTTTTGATGGGGAGTGAGAGGGGTTTGGTTGGGGGGGGGGCGGGGGATAGATGATGATGGGGTGGGAAGTGAGAACTGATACTAGAGCCGAGAGAGGAGGCTGGTACAATGAGTCGTAGGAGAAATTGAGGAATGATTAGATCATGCCCATCGACAACGCTGAGTCATAAGACAATAGTTTCCTTCTTCCCCTAGAATACCGGTACTAGTCTATGTTACATCTAGGTAGCCAGTTATACTGATGGGTCAGTAGGGACAAGAGAGAAGCAAATTTTGTCGAAGAGTTTAAACCGGCTCTAGAATCGAACTCAGGTTCTTTCAGTTGCGTGCTGGGCGTGTTAACCACCTAACGGTTATTTTCCCCTGATCGCAAGAGGATGACGAAATGGTGGATGACGGATTGCGTTGAGGAATCTTATGAAAGCTGTTTACTTACCAGTATATTCTTATCCTCTTGCACACTTTTACCAAAATTTAGTCTACTTTCCGGGGTCAGTAGGAACATCCCCAAAATGTTCTTCTTATCCTCCCATTAATGTTATTGTAATCTGATGAGCGGACAAAGTAACGTAGCCTCCTCCTACCTTTGGTCGTGGAGGGTGCAGAAGAAAGCAAGAAGAAATGAGCAGGATAAGGGATGAATGTAGATAAGGAAGTAAATTTAATACCTTCACCCTGATGACATATTCTGTATTTTATTTTTTGTACCTCCAGACGAATTTGTTAACATTTAGAGAGATTAAAGAGTTAGAAACAGTCCACATTAACCCCTTCACTAACTGATTTCTCTCCCAACGCTGAGTAAGGGCATATAAAAGTAACCAGGAAAACTTGGTACGTCACTGGACTGAAGTGGTTAAGCGAGGAGTTGGGGCAGAAGGATGCATGACAAGGAGGGAGCATGTGCGTGGTAGGGGGCAGGGCAGAAATAACAAACGAGTACGAGGAGGGAGGGAGCGTTTTCGTGGGCGGAGGGAGTTGTTACTGACTAGAGAAAATATTGCCTGGAGATTCCTTTGTTGAGGCAGCCCCTTACAGGATCCGGCGTCAGGTAATAAGCAGACAGATGAGAGATTAAAAATTACATAGCGTGAGAGTTGGGGGTAATGAACGAGAAAGTATCGATTAGAAATAGAGAAGGATTGCGTTGTGGATACTCTGTACACTAACCTATCTACAGTCAACAAAAGAAGCATCATTAATCACTAGTTCGATGATATTACACTTGAATGCCGTTGTTTATATGCTGCGGAATGTCTGGTAATTTTCCTTTAACATACAGGCTGATGCGGCAGTATATTACTTTAGACATATGACATAAAGAGAAGTATGACTCGTGCTTAGGGCCTTCAAAGCATACCGGGTAATATTTCAAAGATCTCCGTCCTTTGTTTTAGTAAGTAAACCATAGCGAGAATGACGATACTTTTATTGCTGGCTGTACATGAAGAAGAAGGTTGTTTAGTAGAGGTTCTATTTTATCCCTATATAATTGTTGACTGTACTGTAGAAAGGGGTCATTTCGAGAGAGGTTCTTTCTTTATCCCCGCATGCAGACACGAGCGGGCGCACCGATAAAGAAACACAGACGTACATATACATTAAATGATATACACACACGCTCGCTAATTACCACCTTGAAATTGAACCAGGAAACTTAGCTGGGTACTTAGGCTTCATTTGCATAATTAGGGGGTGCATTGTTTTCCTGCAGGTTGCTAAGTACTTGCAGTTTATGATTGACCAATTATAAAAACACGAAGACTCATGAATTCATTAAAGGAAGAGGCTGTATTTCAAGCACCGTCTTTGCCTTTCATACAAACTGCTGCAGCCTCCTCTTTTCCCCCAGACAACAACACGACCCCCAGGCGAAGGAATTACGAGCAGAGGCAGAGGCAGTTTGTGGCTAATGCATCTTTGGCAGCCTCGGTCCCACCTTTAATGGCGATGGTTATATATTTGGCAGCTCCCCTTACGTCTGATCCCGGACTCTGTTTCTTCCTTACTTCTTTTGCTTCTCTCAGCTGCACCCCCCCTCTCTCTCTCTCTCTCTCACACACACACACAC
>JAGKTI010014482.1:0-15938 GCA_018397915.1 Birgus latro | reverse complement strand
CCTCCTCCTCCTCCTCCTCCTCCTCCTCCTCCTCCTCCTCCTCCTCCTCCTCCTCCTCCGCCTCTCTTCTTCATCTTGTATTCCTTCCCCACCACAGTCAGGTACCACACTCTTTTCACCTTAACTTGGCCCAGATTTTCGTCCCTTTGCAGCTTGTATCATGTAGCAAAATGGCAGAGAAAGAGACAGTACCTCAGCTCTGCATCCTTTCCATAGCACTTCTTCGTGACCAGCATCATATCCCAATGTTAATCTTTTATTATAACTCAGCATTCAGCATGGAGAGACGACAATTTTGGGCCAGGTTAGAGTGAAAAGAGTATATATATATAACTTCTTCAGCTTCTCTCAGTTTTTCCTGCCTCAGAAAACTCAGCCAATTTTTCTCCTTTCTTCATCCCTCTTTTGTTTATCTCTCTTTCTCTTTCTCTCTCTCTCTCTCTCTCTCTCTCTCTCTCTCTTTTTCAATTTCCCCTCTATCTGACAAACCTTATCTACTAGGCCCCTCCTCCTCTCTCTTCCTTATACTGACTCACTACACGTTTCTTTACCATTTTAAGATCATTACTTCTTCACCTGGATTCCTTTATTTTGTCTCATCTTAGGCTTTTTCCTCTTATTTTGTACACCTCATCACCCTTATCTTGGTTACCTGTTTCCTCTCTTCTCCCCTCTTTTTTGTGTTTCCTTTCTACCTTTTTTCCTTCCTTTATCCAGTCCCATTTAACCTTCTGTTTAAAGTTCTGTCTCATTGCAGGCTTTTTTGCTGTCATATTTTTTACAGCTTTACCACATTACACTGTACCTGGCTACCTGTTTCCCCTCATCTCCCCTCTTTTTTGTTTTTCCTTTCCTTCTTTTTTTTAACCCCCCTTGCTTCATCCAGTCCCATTCTGAACTTCCTCGTAATTGGCAGCAAGAGGATCAAACCACAGCCCCAGCCGATGCACTCAGGCGTAACTTTGTGTAGTGATCACAGCTCTCAGCACCGACACACCATGCCCAGCCGTAGTTCGGTGTTTTAGTTACATCTCCCGAGCATGAAAGAAGGCCAGAATGTGTGTGTGTGTGTGTGTGTGTGTGTGTGTGTGTGTGTGAAGATTGCATTGTTAGTTAGGGTACCAGAGTCACTTTGAGAGGGCGAAGCTTGGAGGGAATACGCTTTTCAAGACGCCTTGTCAACTGCTCCACAAATGTCAAGATCACAAGACATAATTTCTCCTCAATACCATCGCACCAAGTTGGAGCGATTCATTATTTTTTCAAGGATCAGCAAGAGACAGGGGATGATTCTGTTCTTTCCTGGTTTTGTCCTTCCTGGAGAAACAAATGTAACCAACGATACTATTCCTTTGGTAGCGAGGATTTTTTTTTTTTTTCGTAGGATGAACAAAAGACCTGGGATGAACCTACACTCTCGTCTTTTCAGTCTGTGTTTTTCTGTGCCTACTGGAGGTCTGTCGTAAGTTAAAATCATCACTACTACAGGGTTGTCACAAGTTAAAATCGTCATTACTACAGGTCTGTCGTAAGTTAAAATCGTCACTACACTAGGTCTGTCGTAAGTTAAAATCGTCACTACAATAGATCTGTCGTAAATTAAAATCGTCATTACTACAGGTCTGTCGTAAGGTAAAATCGTCACTGCTACACGTCTGTCGTAAGTCAAAATCGTCAGGCGGTGGCAAAAATATAAGAGAAATATAAAAGAAGATGTTAAAAGGTATGGTTGCAATTGGAGTTCGTAATGCCAGCGAGCTTACCGCAACGCAGAGCCAGACACTCCTTCCTTGTACTCCACAGATGTTTACAGTACGACGGTCTTGCCTGATCTTACATTTTCCCTCCTTTTTCTTATCTTTTTCTACTTCCTTCAAATTATTTCTGACCTTAGTGATGTGCCCTCTCCTCACAATACATCACCCACTTAGTTTTCTTCCTAATTAATGTTCCTACTCATTAACGACCTCCACTCCCTCTCAGAACACACAGTACTGGGAGGAGTGGTAAAGACAGGAGTGAACACAGAAATATAGAAGTCATTGCATAACAGTTATCTGATCCCCAGCGAATGGATGTGAAGCTTGGAGTTAGGAGGATACAAGTCAAGAGTGAGAGTATATGGAAGGGAGTCATTTGTGAGGAATATATGGGGTTATGTGGCGAGATAGACAGACAAATGAGGAAGATAAGGAGTGTTGTGGAGTTGGCTGGAAAATCTGGTTATGTCAGGGAGTGTAGAATTGGAGGCTGACTAGGAGAGTGACCTTGAGTGAGGTGAATGGGGTGTAGAATTAGAGACTGACTAGTAATGTGTATTTGAGTGAGGTGAATTTAGCGTAGAGTTAGAGACTGACTAGGAGAGTGTATTTGCGTGAAGTGGATGGGGTGGAGGGGAGGAGGAGTCTGAGGATGAGGTGGAGGGATGGGATGTAGAGGTATATGAATGGGATGTGTGTGAGTTGGTGTTAGGGCTGCGTGATGTCGAAGGGCAAGATGGCATGTAGGTGATTTGTCTGTAGCCACCCCCTCTGCATCTGAGGCGCCTGGCTGTAAATAGATAAACCGATTGATAGATAGATAGATAGATTTTTGTTCCTACTTTGTCCCTTCACTCCAATGACACCCCTTTCAGTGTGGTCTTGCTTCATTAAAAGTATATTCGTCCAAGAAAAGTCACTGTACTCTGTTCGCTTTACCTTGGCCTAAAATTGCCATACCTCCGTCTTAAATGCTGAGTTATACCAATATATTAACACTATATAAATGATGCTAGTCACGAAGAAGTGCTGTAGAAAAAAAATATAGAGCCACAGAGTTGTCTTTTCCTGCCGCTGAGCTACGTGAAATAAGCTGCAAAAGGATGAAAATCTGGGCCAAGTTTAAGTGAATGGACTATAGTTATAAGGGGGTTGAAAAGGTTTTATATAATTCCTTCAGGTGCATGAATCTCACCTGTATATAATTTTCAGGAGATAGCAAGAATATAAAAAAAAGTCATCTGAGTGAAAGGGTTAACGACGACCCCTCTATCTGCGACCCCAACTCCCACGACAGGCCATCCATACAGTTTACCTCCTCCCATCCCTACTCAGTAACGACTCACCCTCCGTACATTACAACACGACCCACGTAGCACACACAGCACATGCACAGTTTCACTCCATATTTGTACTTCGTAGTTACTCTTGATGGTGATTGCCTTCAAGCTTAGAGTGAGAGAGTGACTGGTGTGAAAGGTGGGTGGATGGAAGGAGAGGGAGACTGGGAATGAGGTGGAGATGTAATTATTGCGCTTGATGACTGTCTTCTAGTTTGGAGTGAGGGACGGCTGATATGAAGGTAGGAGGAGAAGACACAGAATGAGATGAAGAGATGAAGTGGGGGAATATGTCGTTCCCCACTTCCCTACCTGTCTGTATCTATCTACCTACCTGTCTGTCTATCTGTCTTTGTGTCTGTCAGTCTGTCTATCTGTCTATGAGTGAGAAAATTGAGTGTGAGTTGAATGAGGCGAGAAGGAAAGGATGACCAAGAATAAGATGAAGCGGTAAGGTGGGAGATACGTCTCTCTATCTCTCTGTGAATTGATGAGAGACTTCGCTGTATTACTCGGAGGAGGACGGGAGGAGAGGAACGAGACCGAGGTAGAGAGAGAGGCTGGGCGAATATCTGTTAGTCTGAGTGAGAGACAAAATGAGTTAGGACGAGTAGAGGAGAAGAAGAGGAAGACCGAGAAAGGGGTGAGAAGGTGAGGATTCCATGTGATAGCTGCCCTTAAGTCTAGCGTGAGAAACTGTTGTGAATGTGGGGTGGATGGAAGGGGGAGAGGAAGACCGGGAACGTGCTAGTATCTTCCTTTCAATCTTAGTCTTACCTCTTGCAGACTTCCGGTATTTGTTTCCTCTCATCGTTGGTCCCCCTTTCACATGTGGTATAAATGGTGTTGATTCCATTTAGCACTTGGAATTAACTCCCTTTCATCATCATTATCATCAATACGTGGTATCAACTTCCTCTCATCATCATCATCATCATCATCATCGTCATCACCATCTGTCTGCATTTCAGCTCTTAATATTGATGTTCCTTCACACACTTGGCATCATCACTCTCACACCATCAACTCCTTCACTACGATCATGTCTTGCCCTTTTTCTTGCCACTCCAAAACAATATTTATCACTTTCGAGTCAAGATCAGTATATGTTCTTATAACCTAAAATTTCTGAGTGTTATAAATCTTTGTTGAGCTAAATAAACTCTCACGTCATTAGCAAGAACAAGATAAGTATATGGTAAGATTCGCTTCCTCTATAACTTTACCTTAATTGCCACTTACACCTGCAAATTAATTCAGGTGATTAGCTAGCAGGTGTTGGCCCAAAGGAGCACTGGAAGGCATCACGTTCTCCATCTCTTTCTCTTCTCCGTGATTGTTTCTTGCTTCTTCTGCCTGCTAGAGGGAGGCGATGGTGAAGTGGTTAGAGAAAGGGTTTGCTGTTTGGTGAGACACGAGTTCGATTCCAGACTATTAATGGGAACAGCAGTAGTTGAAAATTCTTTATAAACAGACTTCACTCATTTTCCACAAGATCCACTGACAGATCTTAAAAATATCCTGTCCGTCGTCAGGCTGTGTTTTCCCCACCTCACACCACCCTCGCGTCTATACCTTTCCACCCCATCCATCTCATCCTCTTCAGTTCACGTCAATAAAATCACCTCGACATGGTAAGAATTAAATCAGAATAAATTGTGTTGACACCTTAGGGAACGACCAATGTATTTTATTTTGCCCATCACCAAACAGATCATTGATTGCCCACAAGATCCCATACTTTGAAAATTAAGAATACTGTATGTTTTATTCTAGTTCTCGCCCGACGATTTTTCTCGCCAGACGATTTTTCCAGCCAGACGATTTTCCCCACCCCGACTATTTTTCTTACCAGACGATTTTTTTCGCAGGTGATTTTTCCAGCCAGACGATTTTCCCCACCCCCCCGACGATTTTTCTCACCAGACGGTTTTTATCGTCAGACGATTTTTCTCGCCACGGTTTCAGTATGGACTAGGAAACGCCCCGAACTGTGAGGGTGAAGGCCGAGGGAGTCTTGATCATGCTCACCCCTATCTGATCCTCCTCCTTCTTCCTGTACAGTTAGTTTCATTCACTTTATCGGCATCATCTCATTATTTTTTCTTTTTTTTTATTTTACTATTTTTTTTTTTCCTTTTGGGTCTGGAGAGCCTGCACGATGAATGGGCCTTCTTTCTCGCCATTGTAATCAGTCCCAGTTTTATTGTGGAATCTTAACTGTAACCTAGAGAGGGGGGGGGGGGGAAGAAAGAGAGGTGCCCCTGTTTTATCATATATGCTAATGATGGTGAATATATCGTGTTTGGGGCGAGTTTGCAATAATTTTTTCCCTTCTCTGTCAAGCCTAGCATCATTGAGGCAGTGATTCTTGTGCACACTAATTTGATTCCTTAATGAGTGGATGATTTATGCTACTGAGGCCCACTACGTTCATTCCTAACCCCTTCACTACGCGATTCGATTCTGCTTCTTGGAGGGGTATCGTAGTGGAGGGGGTTATTATTGGAGAGGTATCGTAGTGGAAGGGGTTATTATTGGAGGGGTATCGTAGTGGAAGGGGTTATTATTGGAGGGGTATCGTAGAGGTAGGGGTTATTATTGGAGGGGTATCGTAGTGGTAGGGGTTATTATTGGAGGGGTATCGTAGTGGAGGGGGTTATTATTGGAGGGGTTATTGAAGGCTCTATCTGACCCCTCTAGCTTGGAGTCTCTCTCGTATTGAATTAAATTATGTGGATTTTACAGAATTAAGGACGTCCTCGTACTGAAGGGGTTGAAGGAGGCTCCCTATCACCTCCTCCTCAGCGATTTATTTTGGGATATGGCTGGTTAATATCCTCTTGTACGTTATGTGTGCAGAGTGCGGCGATAGTAGGATTTATTTAACACAGAAGAAGATTGTAAGGTGAAACAAGCAAAATAAATCGCCTAAGAAAAGGTGTTAGGGAGCTTCTTTAACCCACGAGAAGCATTAAGGGTTATTTTATGGTGTGTGTTACTCGTGATGTTATTTTTTATTTATCTTTTTTTTTGGGGGGGGATATGACACCAGGGATTTTCCAGCGAGTTTCGTGTTTTGATTACCCAACCCCCCCCCTGCCCGTGCCTAGCCCCGGGTCCCTGCGTTACTGATAAGATAAAGGAGGACTGGATAAACGACAGATGACTCTAGTTGAAGGTTTTTAAGAATAATTACATAGCATCGCATTAGTGAGAGGGAAAAACAAGAAAACATTTTAGGTTCATTCTTCCTCAAACGCATCAAGAAGTACAGAATTTATCTCAAGAAAGCCAGTCTGAGGGTAGATTCTTTGTAGCCTGAAACGTTGGAGAAATACAGAATTTAATCCCTTATTTATTTATTCCTTCCCTCCCATGCTTACGGTACTGAATTGTTAAAATGATCCAGGTTTACTCTCAACGTCGTAGTCTCAGTCGCTGCCACCCTGCTGTACTGAATTAAATCCCTTTTATTTTTTCCCTCCCGCCCATGCTTAGTCACTTGTTAAAAATGATCCAGGTTAATTCTCAACACCGTAGTTACTGTTTGTACTCTCCTGCTGACATCCATCGCAGTTAAAACCTCACTGTAATCATCGTTTAACAAGCTTGAGTTTTGCACCGTAGCGCCGTATATCCTGCTGTTCATCCTGCTCATCTTCGTGGAGCTGACGAGTTGCTTACAAGGTCTCATCTCGCCAGGCTTCACCTTCCTCTTTTTACCTGGTGGCAGTGAGTCAGGGCGGGGCTACACCTGACGTTACCTGGTTGACTTGTTCTCTCTCTCTCTCTCTCTCTCTCTCTCTCTCTCTCGACGATGATATTCAGTTCAGCAAGAAATTTCGGCTATTGTGTGCAGGAGGTGATGCTGAGAACGGGTTGCCCTCACAGTTTATTATATTCATACAGAAAATTACCAGTCCTACAGGTGATCACTGGTATCAAAGTCATCACACTACCACAACCAACCATCCATGAAATCACCATCCTCACCACACAACCAGTACTCAGTCACACTACACCGTCACCAATCACCTACATCACCACAACCCACCAGTCATCAAAATAGCAATCACCATCCACACTACCACTACCACAGTCACCTTGAATATCACCTCCCCTGCACACACACACACACACACACACACACACATTTCTGTCATCCACTACACCACACACAACCACCACATACTGACCTACCACTTCCCTGTCCACCTACCCACGTACCTGCCCACACACTACCACCTCACACTGCCCACACTACCACCACAACCAGACACCATCACCAAAAGTTCCGCCAACCCACCGCCACCAGCACACACTACTGCTGCTACCAGCTTCACTGCACACCCCATCCACAGTTCTCCAACATTCAGAATTACCATCAAGCCAACCACACTGCCAGTACCACCACCCAGCTCACCCCACAACACCACAGCCAAACACACCACCTTTCCCATGTACTCTACCACCCTACCCACCCACCTACCCACCTACTCACCCACCTACCCACGTACCCCAGCCACCAGGGAGAATAGCGTGTGTCTGCCGATTATTTATACATCCGCTCCCAAGTGGTGTTCCCTCCTAATCCACAAATTGCCTCTTGACATTCGCCTCACAAGACCGGATATTTACGTAGCGGGTTTGAGGGGGATTGAGGTTAGCTCCTTCATACCGAGGGAGACTGAGGTGAAGAGGACCATCTGGTAGTAGCAGTATATATAAGTCCTTAAGTATGTGCCCTTCAAACGCAGTGTGTCAAAACATCTCGAAGTGAACGGATCTTGATTTTGGCTTTCTGTTATCTTGTTTTTTCTTGGGACAGTTTGCGGGCTCCTGGCCATTGGTTGCTCCTTTCATGCATAATAAAGTAAAAAAATAAATGTGGGATCACCAGGGCTGTAGTATGGGGCTTCGATAAGGTCTACGAGTGAAACACCTGTATTCGTAAAACATTAGGGAGTGGCTGACGAACAGGGCCCTTCCAAGTTATACTCTCGCGTCAAAAAATATAACAGTGAAGTTCTATAGACGGGCTTATAAATATTGCTTCTGATCTCATTAACTGACTGAAGTTGAAAGTATGCCATTCAACAGGTGGGTGTGTAGAGATCATTAAAAATCAGTCCAGGGTGAGAGTTCTTCCTCAAGCTGAAGAAAATCGTCTGGGCACCGTCTTGGGAGAGGCCCTTGAGTGTGGCTGCCTTAGAAACATTCCTTGCAAACCCCACTGACAATAAAAGAGGCATAATCGAAGTGAAGGGTTTAAACCGCAAGATTTTTCCTTGTATTAGTCTGACAGAACCGGATATTTATTGTAGCGGGTTTAAGAACAGGAAAGGCGACTATGAGAGAGAGAGAGAGAGAGAGAGAGAGAGAGAGAGATTACTTCTAGGAATCTCGATGAACTCCAGGACCCGTTTTCTCGTCGGTGAAGGAAGCTCCCTAACACCTTTTCCTAAGCGATTTATTTTGCTTGTTATACCTTGCATGTTCTATTGTGTGTTACGTAAATCCTTTCAAAAAATATCCATACTCTGCATAAATAGCATAAAAAAAATATATATTAACCACCTGTATCCAAAAAATAAATCGCTGAGGAAGAGGTGTTAGGGAGCCTCCTTAATAATTGCCCGGAAACGCCTGGGAACTTGACCCCATGATGGAGAGAGAGAGAAAGAGAGAGAGAGAGAGAGAGAGATGGGAGTTTTTTATTTTCGTAAGTCTCCCTTCAATACAGAATGAGAGTAAATCCTCCTTTAATACATACTTTACCATTACTACTCAAGCCAGACGATTTTGTTAAGCTGTTCATTTAATTGGGCAAAAGACTTAATGATTCACGCTTATTTTACTTCTTTCATTATTACAAATTACCTTTTCCTCTTCTCGTAATTCTTTCACTGATTGATGAACGCACTTACGTATTTCAGTAGGGCTAATCCAAGACTGTGAGAAATCCTAGTTGTGGGAGAAATAGGACATATACTGTATTTACAATTTCACTGTTAAAGATACGTATTTATATCACGTTCTGGCCCCACTTATTTACCCATTTCCCCTCAGCCTCTCACAAGACGATTTCCCTCACCTGAGATAAATCCAAGCACAGGGTGAGCTAATCTGGCCCCATCTCACTGCCACAGCAACACAGGAAAAAGCTTGTCAAAGGCGAAGCACCCTCAGTAATTCATGACTTCCTGCCGTCCCCTGCAATGCTGTGGCTTCGAGTGACTGGTTTCTGTGGATGTGGATGTGGGTGCTTAATTTCTTGGTGTGTGTGTCGGTGTGTGTGGGTGTGGGTGTGGGTGTGTGGGTGTGTGGGTGATGTGGGAGTGGAGAGCATGGGGATTGTTTGCTTGGTGTGTGTGTGTGTGTGTAATTCATGACTTCCTGCATCCCCCAGTAATGTTGTTTGTGTCTAATGCTTCTCGCCATGAATTCTCTTTGGTTCTTCATTTGCTTTCTTTTTCTCGTTCCCATTAATCCGATTACATTTTTTTTCAGTATTCAAGCTACTCACAGACCTTTTTCAGCTTAAATAAGGCGTCTGGTAGCAATAGGGGCTGAATGAAGGCTTTATTTAACCCTTCAGTTTAAAATGGCAATCTTAAGCTGAGCAAAATCGAATGAGAAAGAATGATTATCAGAATTGGTCCATGGAGTGAGGAGTATAGAGTCGTGTGTGTGTGTGTGTGTGTGTGTGTGTGTGTGTGTGGTTTCAGTATATTTTTCATTGTTCAGCTACCATCATGAAGAAATAATGTATCAGAGGGAAAGTATGATAATAGGACGCTCGCTCGCTCGTCACGTACTCACGATATAAGACGACCCTAAGATGAAAAATATAAGGCTATTCCCCGAGCTGGCAAGGACCATGATGTGTGATTGGTTTACGTGTCTTGTGGTGGCGGTAACGATGAAGACGCGAGCCCTGATTCACCCAAAAAATTTACTCTCTCTCTCTCTCTCTCTCTCTCTCTCTCTCTCTCTCTCTCTGCCTGTTTGTTTTGTTAATAGCCAGACGCCTTAATTCTGGAATGGGTGGCCACAAGCAAATCGCCCCCATGTCACCCTGTCGTCAGCCATCAGATTGCTTTTTCCTCAGCTCACACTTCCCTGTCTCATATACCTCCCCATCAGTTTTGAGCCAGGTTAAAGTGAAAGGATTATATAATTAATAATAGTAGTAGTAGTAGTAGTATAGTAGTAGTAGTGGTAGTAGTAGTAGTAGTAGTAGTAGTAGTAGTAGTGATGGTAGTAGTAGTAGACGCTGCAACACCAGGCTCATCTAAAACGTAAACTCAGTGGACTGCAGACTGAAGTTGTCCGTCCCCTGTAGTTCACCATCCTCCTTTTGGGGGATAGGTCGTTAAGGGACGTATGTATCACCAGGCAGTGGAGCCGCCTGGTTTCGTCGGTCCCACCACATGACGGCTTCCCACTCCAGCACCGGGGGATAGTTACGACAGGGAGTTGATCGTAAGTTCCCTCGAGAGTACGGATTTTCGTGCCGTGACTGGGGCCCATCGGAAGTGGGTTTTAAGACGGGGATGGCGGCTTGTGTGTGTGTTTCTCGAGTTCTATTATTGACTCTAATTATGTCCGCTTCTCTGTGGGCGCGATTTCCTTGTTCAGCCGCCTCTCTGTACCCTCGTTACTTGTGCGTGGATCTTAGGTGAGTTTAAGAAAGGGACCGCCCGACCAAAATGATGGGAGATTTTCGGATAGGAACGTTAGATTCTGATGAAAGGAATGGCAAAGCAAAAGGAAGGAACACCTGATTTGACAGGGCGAGAGAGAGAAAGAGAGAGAGAGAGAGAGAAAGGAAATCATCGCCAAAACTCCATACGAGATAGATAGATAGATAGATAAATAAATAGATATAAATAGATATAAACAGGTGGGATGATGATGATGATGATGATGTAGATGATGATACAAATGGTGAAGCTGGTGGTGGTAGTAACGGTGGTGATGGTGGTAGTGGTGTTGATCATGATGAAGATGGTGATAGTGGTGGTGGTGTTGGTAGTGGTTGTGGTGATGATGGTGGTGGTAGTGGTGGTGGTGGTAATGGTGGTGGTGATGATGGTGGTGGTAGTGGTGTTAATGGTGGTGGCAGTTATGGTAGTGGTGCTGTTACCATAATGATGATTAGAAAACCACTGAAACGGGGACCAACCACCGTTTTGTGTATATCTTTTATTTCACCTTTGACCCCTGACGTCTATACTCGAATTTGACATATTAAGGGTTACTACTCCCCCTCCCCCTGAAAAAAATGGCTGTAGGTCCAGGATTTCAAAAGTTATAGACCAACAGACAGACAGACACAACCACAAGCATTACCTACCAGTCGCATAGATACCAGTGAGGACGTGCGTAACAGTGACGATAGCGATGACGATGAACCGAAGTCAAAAGCCATATTTAGAGCTCTGACACACTTCCTTTGAACACAAGATTGGCACAGGGAAACAAGGCACAGAGTTTTTGGGTCCAAGGCTGAGACTCTGTTATACCCTTTTCACTCTAACTTGGCCTAAAATTACCCTCTTTCCATCTTCACTTCTGAGCTGTGGGAGTAGATTAACAGTTGATTATGGTGCTGTTCACGAGGAGGTACTGTGGGTGTGATGTCAAGCCGTATTACTGCACTTTTCTGCCACTCTGCTACGTGAAATAAGCTGCAAAGGGACGAACATCTGAGCCAAGTTAGAGTAAAAAGAGTATAGTGCAGCAGAATCAGCCCTTTGCCTTGATTTATCTTGTCAACCATGTGTGTCCAGCGAGTGTGGCCGCTTCCGTAAACAAACCAGGAACCGTAGACTCAGTGATCCCGACAGAACACTACCTGGGGTCTCTCTCGGTTCCTGGGGTCTCTTTCGGTCCCTCCTCTCCCCCCTCCGGCACAGACTGGAGGGGAAGGAAGAAAA
This sequence comes from Birgus latro, assembly GCA_018397915.1. Lineage (NCBI taxonomy): Eukaryota > Metazoa > Arthropoda > Malacostraca > Decapoda > Coenobitidae > Birgus > Birgus latro. The sequence continues at coordinate 3,893 of JAGKTI010014482.1, read as the reverse complement.
GGGGGTTATGGGGAGTGTAGAAAATATATAAATCCGTGCGATGCTTTCTCCCTGGAGACGTAATGTTGACGCACGTGCCGATTTCAGTACTTCCGGTGGCTGTCCAGTGCTAATTTACGGGCAGTTCCAGGTGTCCTTGATCACCTTTATTTCTTCTAATCATGGTGGAGTGCAGAAACTATTTAATTTTTCCATTTTTTCTTTTATTTCGTTTTTCTGGAACTTAAAAGACGATACACTTTTAACCCTTACTGACAGGGGACGTTTCACGACTTACGGAGGCTTAGTAAGACTCATTAGCATTAGTCGGAAAGAAATACCAGTATATAAGAGATGCCTTGGAGTTGAGCAGATTAAGCCTTTCAGCCTGTTGCGTCTTTTTACATTTTAGTTTTTGTCGCCAGGAACTTTTAATAATTTTATCTCATTCGTACTTACATTGCTTGCCATCTTCCTCTTTTGCTGGCCGTGTTTATCTTCCCACCTCTGTTCATTATTATCGTTCTCGGCTTTAATTATACCTGTCTCCTTCCTCTTAGCTCTCTTTCCTGTTCCTTCCTCTTCCCTTCTTCTTCTTTTATCGTATCCTCCCTGCTTCCTGCCCATGCTTCCCCTGTCATCCTTCCTTTTCTTTCACGTTGTTTTTTTTTTCATAATAACTCATTTCTGTAAACATGACTCTCCATCTTTTTTTAGCATTTTACCGGTACGCTTAATTTCTTCCTTCCTTCCTTCCATCCTTCCTTCCTTCATTCATTCATTCTTCCTCCCTCCCCTCCTTCCTTCCTTCCTTCCTCCCTATCATTTTTCTTCCTCCTAGTTTCGCTTTTTTTTCTTTCTTTTCTCACATTTTCACATACACGCAGTTAAATTTGTGTCAGGAAATTACGCTGGTTTCTCTATCTATATTCTTCTGTGAAATCTTCATCTTCCTCATACTTCTCTCTGTCTTTTTTCTGCGTACTGTATTAAACTCATCCTCGTTCTCCTCCTCTCATTATAACCCTCTATCTTTCCTCTTCATTTCACGGTATTTCCTGTCTCTCTCCTGATTATCTTCTTCCCATCTTCCTCTCCATTCTTTTCTTTTCCTTTATGCCTTACTAGTTCCATCATCTTCTTTTCCTATCATCTTCCTCTCCCTATCATCTTCCTCTCCCTCTCATCTTCCTCGCCCTGTCATCATCCTCTCCCTATCATCTTCTCCCTATCATCTTCCTCTCTCTTTTCCAAACTCTCTCTCTCTCTCTCTCTCTCTCTCTCTCTCTCTCTCTCTCTCTCTCCACCTTTCCCCTTTCTTTTCCTCCGCCTCATTTCATCACCTCTCCATCAACTTCTCCATTTCCTCCCCTCCATCCTCGCAGTCGCCGGAAGCCCTCACTCACACAAATGCTAATCTCTTGGCCAAAATTAGAGTCTTCTTGATCAATATTCAATGAGCGCAGATGCATTATGCGGCCATTTTTCCGTCCTAGACAAAGCGAGGGAGCATTTGGTAGGGCGGGCACGCTACCTGGGGAGCAGACGGAAGGTAAAACTGTGCGTAGGAGGGGCAAGGGCGTGGGAGACTGGTGGTGTGGGTGTGGGGGTAGTGTGGGGGAGATTTGTTGGTGTAGGAGGTAATGAGAGGGATTTTGGAGTCGGAGGCAGTAGGAAGAGGGAGGGACAAGGGCGTGGGAGACTGATGGTGTGGGTGTGGGGTAGGGTAGGAGAGATTTGGAGACGTGGGAGATGGTGGAGATATTGTTGTTGGTGTGGGGAAGACTGTTGGTGGTGATGAGTAATGGCGATGATGGTGGGAATGTGTGGATAGTGTTGGGGAGATTTGTTGATGCGTGTGGGAGTGGGAGAGATTTGATAGCCTGGGTACGGGTGGGAGGAGGTGGTGATAGTGTTGGAGATTACTGTGGGGATATGGGAGATTGTGAGGAAAAACTGCTTGTGCTGTACGGGGAACTAGTACGAGGAAGTAAAAGTGTGCACAGGAGTTGGCGGGGCGTGGGAGACAGATGTTGGTGTGGGAGTTGGTGGGAGAGACTGTTGTTAGTGTGGGAGAGAGACTGTTAAGTGTGAGTTGGAGAGATTGTCGGTGAGTGGGAGAGACACTGTGGAAGGGAGTGTGGAGAGAGGGCTGCTGTGTAAAATTATGATGGGGTAAATTGATGATATGGGGGGAACAGTTATGGGAGCGGGAGGCAGTGGAAGAGACTATCTGATATGTAGTGGAATGATTACTGGTGATGTGGAAGGCAGTGATGTGGGGGTTGCTTGTCGATTTATTTAGCAGAGTAACAGTGATAGAAAGAGTGAAGGCAAAGGATTATCAGTAGCACTGTCACATAAGCAGTAAATTTGTCAGACCAGTAGTGAAAGTGTGTCGAGGTCCAAGTGTGTCAGCCTAGCAATGAACGCCTTTGATTTGCAGTGAGAGTGTGTCAGACAAAGATCAGGTGTATGTCAATTTAGCAGGTAATTGTGGTGTCAGAGCTGCATAAGGATGAGGTTAATTAGTATGTGTGACAAACAGTGAGGGTGCTGCCAGTAAATTCTGATTAAATAAAGGGTTATCATCCTTATCATTGTCGCTACTTTATTTCTCATTAATAAAGAAAAAGTGGGTAGGATAAAAAAAAATAGGAACAGTGAGGCGCTAAATAAGGGAAGACAGTTATCTCTGTATCTAGTGTTGAGTTATGCATCCATCAACACATCAATCAGTCCTTTGGAATTGACGTACTATAACCCACTAAGCCCGGTGATGGCTTTTTAGTGCATTCTTCCTTTCTTCTGACGATTTTATTCAACCTGGGGAAAGCCTCTCGTACTGAAAACCCATATCAACTTCTTCAGCTCAAAAAATCTTACCGAGATGAAAAAATAATCGTCTGGAGAAAGCAAGAGTAGGATGAACAAAGACGAAGTTGTAGAGAAGCTGTTAACATTAGAGAAGTGCAGTGAAAAACCAAGGGAGCATCAAGGAGGGCACAGTAAAGCCAAAACCAGTCCTTTAATCTAGGGAGTTTGTTTATTTCGAACGCAACAGTATAGTATGAACATGGGAAGAGGGACGTGAGGGTGAGAGAGGTTACTGTGCAGCGTGGGAGCGTGGGAGTGTGGAGGGCTGTAGTAGTGAGAGTGTGTGAAAAGGAGAGGAGAGAGACGGGGGGTGTAGTGAGAGTGAGAGGGAGAGGTCTTTGCAAGGGAGAGGGAGAGGTCTTTGCAAGGGAGAGGGAGAGAGAGGTGTGAGTGTGAGATATACAGCAATGAGAGGGAAGGAGAGAAAGGGTGTGCAGAGGGAGGGAGGTGTGAGTATGGAAGATGTAGCAGAGAGAGAGAGAGAAAGAGAGAGAGAAACAGAGAGAAAGATGCAACGTGAGAGGAAGAGGCGGAGATAAGTACGGTGCGTGTAGACTGTTAAGTTAGAGAGCAATACATTAGCATCTGGTCAGCCCCCTACCGACTGCCTCTCCACACGTCATGAAAACAACAACACGAGAGGAAGTTGGTCGACGTCAATACACCTTCCTCTTCTCCTGCGATTTCCCACTGACGATTTTGCTCATCTGAGAAGGCTTGGGGCCCTTAATCGTCTTCTCTGTTATTCTTGGCGCTGTTAATCCGTTCCCTATTGTTCTTGTCCCTGTTAATTTGTTCTCTGTTATTCTTGAGGCTGTCAATCGTTCCTACCTCCAAACTATAACATCGAATTGCATGCAGACGTAATACTCAACGTGAAGGATCCGTCTAGTTCCCTCAGGTGAAAGCAGACTGAATATAGTGTAGTGAATCAATTGCAGACTAAATTCCCTTCCTGTCGATTGCAAATTCCTCAACTGACAGATCTTGAATTTGGCTCTCTTTTATCTTGCTTTTGTTTTTACTTGGAGGGAACA
>JAGKTI010014479.1:0-21616 GCA_018397915.1 Birgus latro | reverse complement strand
AACTTGGACCGGATCGTAACCTTAGGAAAATTATTAGCATAAATACACATGAATGCAAAGCAGCCTAAAACCTACTGTACACAGAACAAATATTTAAAGGAAACACTTAAACAGCAAACTCTTAAGGATGAACAGTAAACTCTTCATCTGGTGAATATTGATACAGTATAAAATCGTGGCAGAAATAAAGGTTGAGCAAAAACAACGCGGACACATTTACTCTGTTGTTATTTTCCGTGCACTCACCTGCTTGTTGAGAGGTTCCTTGTTCTTCCTTAGGGGCATAATGCAACATAACAGTAACCAACATTACCGATTTTCATTACAATACTGTATATTCTTCCCCTGAATTGTTCTAACTAACACTTGGTTGGTTAACTCTAAAATCTAACTCCATTAGGTGGATACTTCGATACAGTAAAAACCAGTGGCACAAATAAAGGTTAAGGGAAAAAAAAAACACAGACACATTTACTTTATTGTTATTTTGCGTGCACTCACTTGCTTTTTGAGAGTTGCCTTGTTTTTCCTGAGTGTCCCTATGGTGCTGTCAGGAGCCCCAGTCAGGCGACGTATCTCAGGGGCTCAATCCCTCCCCAGTGAGCTGCAAAATCCTCTGCTTGTCGGCGGCTGAGTACCGGCGATGCCACTTGCCAACCCTGTACGGCTGCTTCTCCTTAGGCTCTGGCAATGGCTGTGCAACATCAACCTCAGCTCATCGCTCCATGCCCTCTAGCTCACTGGCGCGCTGCATCTCAGACGTCTAGATGTGGGTCAGGAATTCGCAAACCGCGAGGCGAGGACAGCACAAAAAACACAATGGCAAAGGGGTCTGTAGTACCGCCGCTGTATCGATAGAGGGCAGGGTGGTCGCAAGATGGCCGCCAACAAATGAACATCGGTATGCGTCGTTTGCTGAGTGTCGGCTGCCAGCTGGAAGTGGCGACGAAGATTGGGAGAAAATGACAAAGTTTGCGACGTGTCGGAAACTTTTTCCTTTTGCGAAAAATGAACGTCAAAGTAAAATTCGTCAAAATAGGAGGACTTACTGTATATTATTGTGTGAAAAGCAATATACTGTTGTACTACATATAAATTCGTACCAAATAAATAAATATCTACGAGGCTGAGTGGTTTTGGTTAAGCTTCCCTCTCATAAGGAGCATCTTTTATGGAGCGAGGCATCATAGAAAGCATTAGCCGGGTGAGGTGCGTCTCACCTGTTTAGGAGATTTTTAACTTCAGGTGAGTGCTTTCTCACTGAATTTTCTATGTATCTCACCATAAGCGGAGGTTTGAGCTGAAAAAGACAAGTTGAAAATCGGTCGGGTTCTTGGGGTGGGTTGGGTAAAAAACTGGTCAGTACTGGGTGGGTTAATGGCATAAAAGACTCATTTCCTGAGGGAGTATCATCCTCCCTTTATGTGGATGACTTGGCAATCTGGTTTGCTGGATCTTGCATGTCAGTGGTTGACAGGCGAATGCAGATGGCACTAGACACGGTCGCCAAGTGGGCAGACCGAAGAGGTTTTCGTTTTTCTTTTAGTAAAACTGTGGCTATGCACTTTTGTAGGATTAGGGGAGTTCACCCAGTCCCTGACTTATTTCTCAGTGGGCGCCGGCTCCAGTGTGTGGAGGAAACCAGATTTCTTGGCCTAAAGTTTGGCTGCCGGCTGACTTGGGTTCCACACTTGAAACATCTGAAGGTGTCTTGTATGCGGGCTATGAATTTGTTAAAGGTTTTGTCCCATACCCAGAGGGGTGCTGATCGTAAAACTCTCCTATACCTATATCAGGCGTTAGTGGGATCTAAACTTGTCTATGGTTGTGAGGTTTACTTCGCTGCTACTGTGCCTCAGTGTAAGGTTCTTGATCCTGTACATCATACTGGTTTGCGACTTGCTACAGGGGCTTTCAGGTCCTCTCCAATCCCTAGCTTGCTGGTGGAGGCTGGGGTGCCTCCCCTGGATTTGGAACTCAGTTCTTTTCTCATTCGTTGCTGGAACCGTCTGAGATGCATGCCAGACTCGTTCACAACAGTTTGTGTATCTAAGCACTCATTTTTAAATTATTATGATTCGCATCCTCGTGCTCCATGCTCTTTTGGGTACAGGGTTAGGCAGATTATGTGGGACTTTAGTTTTTCCGTATGGCCTGTTTGCCCTATCCGGGTTCCGAGGATTGCTCTGTGGTTGCTGCCAGAGGTGCGTTTCTGCGGGGTTTGTATGGGCTCCAAGTCCTCTGTCCCTTCTGAAGCCCTTCATCAGTTTTTTTTTTTTTTTTTTTGTCTGACTTTGGGCATAGGCTTCACAGCCTGCTATCAAGGCCCAGCAGTTCTCCTACATACCATACACCTCTACATGTCACCACTTCGGCGCTAACACCCACCGTCCATATTGAATACATGCTATGGCTGTCTCAGACAGGACTGGTGTATTGGTATTGGCGGGGGTAATTTTACGACATGTCGGCGGGTCCTCTGGTAGATCAGTAAAGCATGACTAAACGAAATTCAAGTCCTTAAACTGTTCCCTGCCCCAGCGAGGATTTGAACCTTGGTCCGTCGGGACTGCAAGCCACCTCTCTATCGATCGAGCCAGCGTGTCTGCCATCATTTTAGCCCTAAAATTGATTGTAATTCAAGACATCTCTTTTACAGTTTTTAGTGACTCTCAAAGCGCCCTTTTGGCCCGTGAGTGTTTTAACCCTACTCACCCCTTGGTCCTCGCCGTCCTCGAGTGGCTTTACCTGATTGAGCGGCGGGGTAAACTCGTCGGGTTTTGTTGGGTCCCTGCTCATATTGGTGTAACTGGTAACGAGAGGGCCTGAGCACTGGCCAAGGCTGCTTCTTCTCGTCAACCCCCTGCTAATTACCCGCTTCCTGCCGCAGATTTGACTCCGTCTGTCAAGTTTGCAGTCCAGGCTTGTTGGCAGGCAAGATGGTATGCTGCTCGTGACAATAAACTAATGGAGGTTACCGAAAGGGTGGTTATCAACAGGGCACTCCCCTCCATGCATAGACGGCTGGAAACTGCTGTGACCAGACTGCACATTGGCGACTCCCAGTTAACTCCTGGGTTCCTGACGTGTGGTGGGAACCAGCCATGTTGTGATGACTGCCTGGTCCCCCTTACTACCCGGCACTTGCTGGTCGAGTGTCCGAGTCCAGGGGACCTGCGTCGGAGGTTCCTCCTTAGCCATAGGGGGGTGGATGTCGCTTACTATGCTCCGTGCTTGGGGGAGCCTCTTTCTTTTCATCTGAAGGTTTTAATTTCTTGAGGGAGGCAGGCCTCCTACACCTCTCCTAGTACAGTGAAATTTTTGTCAGTTTTTTTTTTATTTTATGTTCATTACAGTGTCCTGCAATAATGCAGTGTGTGTGTATGTGTGTATTTGTATGCATATGTGGATATATGTATATATGTATTTCGGTGCTATATGGCCTAGTAGTTGCGGCGCCAAGATATTTGTATTAATTCATTTCAATGCAGTTCATCCACCTACTTGATGTAGTGTTGCCTACTTCTTCCTTCACCATTATCATGCTTTTTCTGTGTCTGTCCTCCTCATTTCCTATTTCTCCCATCTTTACTTTACCTTTATCATTCTTTCTCTCTCTCTCTCTCTCTGCCCTCCTTTCTTCCAATTTCTCACCATTATCCACTCACTTGATGCAGTGCTACCTACTTCTTCCTTCACATTTATCATTCCTTGTCTGTGTCTGTCCTCATCTCTTCCTATTTATCACCATCATCCACTCACTTGATGTAGTGCTGCCTACTTTTTCCTTCACCTTTATCAATTCTTTTTCTGTGTCTGTCCTCCTCTCTTCCTGTTTCTCCCATCTTTCCTGTCACTTTTTATTACTCTTCTTTCCTTTTCAGGTGGCTTTACATTGAGTGACAAGCCTAATAGTTTCCTGTAAGCCAGGAAACCATTTATAACGTTGGGTGGTAACCATATAACCAACCCATACGTGTTCCTTACATGTCAACAAGTGGGTTGGCGGAGGGTTAGTGTCCCTCCCCAGAAAACAACTAACTCAAAAGACCAACGGCCACACCTTACTGAATTATGGCGTCTGGATGGAGAGAGAGAGGGAGTTAGTTTGTTGGTAGGTTGGTTGGTTGGTTGGGCTGTAATTCTTAAAACATTTAAACCTAGCGAACTGATTCGAAACTGTGTTCCTCCCGTGGTAGATGGCCTTGTACAACACTCCCAGTCGGGGAACTCAACCACATTTACCAAGTACTCAAAGTCCGGGCTGAGACTACTACTCATACATGTCTCCTTTTTACCTGCACCTCGCCATTTGGAAGCACCCTGTTCCCACCCTGGCCAGGCGCTGGCTGCCACATCAAGGCCCCTGTAGGCTTGTGCTCGATGGGTCTGCTCCCCCACACAAACCGGAGTACAGCACAATCACCACTACTACCACCAACAAAAACAGCAGCACAGACACCAAGCCCTACCATCTCCAAACCCTACCCTGAAAAAGTGAATGTTGAACTGTGTTGTGTTGGAGTGCATGTGTGAATGCCTGTGTACTCCTGTCACTGAGGAAGCCAAGACAGAGCACCAGCACTGAAGAACACATAATGCTTCTTCACCCCTTAAAATGCCGTTCCTGATGGTGTTTGAACCCGGATCCGGACAAATGGCAGCCACACACACACGCTGCCTATCAGATCACCTCGGGCATTTAACCCATCACGTCCCGACCGATTTCCCCCCTCCGATACCCCCCAGTCCTGAGCAATTTTGAAAAAAAAGAAAGAATTTGGCTAAACATCCACTTTTGTTGAGAAACAAAGTAAAATCACCAAGAAAGTGGTTACCTGGGTCCATAAGTGATCGGAACAGGTGAGCCCCCCTGATGCAGGTATCGTGTTCTGTCACCGACGTGTCTGGCTCTCACGTTTTCTATGGTAGGTAATTTTGGGAGAAACAACAAGCAAGAAGTCAACATTTATTCATTTGGAACTAATAAACATTCACAACAACAATATAATGTTTTTCAATGAGATATATAGGAAAAATAAGCATTGTTCCATTGCTCGAGCATAGCGAGTTTGGTCACAGTCGTCACACGTGAGTTGCTAAGTTTCTTGTTTCAGGAAACATATCATTTTTTTTTCTACTTGCATAATACTGTTTCAATGACAGTTTACCATTTTTCACTTTATGTAAATGTATTCAGCTGTTTACTTTCATTACGATGATATTTAGCGTAATGATAGCGTATATTTGCATACTCAGCGCACTCACCATGACTCTTCTTTCAAAATACATTACATTTCTTATATTTCCATATTATTGTTTCGATTACACTATACCATTTTTCACCCAGTGTAAATGTTTTCACCTATTTACATTTCTTACGATGATATTTAGCGTGATGGTAACGCAGAATCACGTAGGAAGCGCACTCGTTACCACTCGTGTTTCAACTTACATTTTATTTCTCTACTTCCAGTATACTTCCCCACTTACAATACACCCGTTTCCACTTTATACTATTATTTACATATGTACATGCCTTATTTATTACACTGAGCATCAGAATATCGCATCTTTATACACTCGCTAGGAATATTTCGAATTAGATTCTATTTATCCACTTCAATAATTATTTTCCACTTACATTACACTCGTTACCACTTTATACTACTGTTTACATAAGTACGGGCCTTATTATTACACTGAGTGTCAGAATGTCGCATATTTTCGTGCGAATGATGTCATATCGCAATCACACCGTATAAGAAGTGCATCAAGGTGTGATATTCCCTAAAGCAAGGGTGAATGCACAGACCCACGTCACACTCAACGCACTCATAGCGGGTGTCTTTTCTCTGAGTGGTGGGTCTTACTCTTGGATCTGAACACACATGACACCTACATTGGGACCTAGGTCTGTTTGGCTGGGGAGGGATAGGAGTGGCAAAGTGGCGCGCAGAAATTCTCAGGGGAATTTGGGTGGTAGGGGCTGTGCGTGGGCGTTGCTGTGTTCACTCGACCGCATACTGGCTATAATCTCCCGGCCAAGCTCCGTCACAAACCCTTCAAAGGTTTCCTGCACTCCCATTGTCATGGCGTGCAGGTGGTGGCAATTGAGGGCAGTTATACTGAGAAGAGTTTCTTGTACCTCTTCATCGTGGTCCTGGCACACTCTACACTCGATATCATGGAGTCTGACTGGTCCACCAGCCTCATGTTGATGTCCTAATCGAGCACACACTCAGGTTTCCAGATGCGGCGCCTCCTCTCGCTGCGGTAATCCATGGAGTCTGTGCGGTGCATCAAGGGGCGGTGAACCGTGGACAGGAGGCAGACTTCTCTGTTGTGGTTCGACACTGTTGCTAGGATGTTGTTAGCCTTGAGGAAGACCACCTCATTTTTGTCCAGTTTCCACCCCACCTTGACCATGTGACGCCAGTTCACCTTGACGGTACCACAGACTCCCGTGTCATGCAGGTGTAGATAACGAGCGAGAAGAGGGCTAGTGTACCAGTTATCGAGGTAGAGGACGTGACCACGATGAAGGTACTCTTCTATCATTGTCTTTACCACTGCCCCCGAGAGTCCAATACTGCGATCTTCTATTATGTCTGTCTGTGCACCGGTGTACAAGACTATGTCTTGCACATAACCAGTCCTGCAGTCACACATAACAAAGATCTTGAACCCCAAACATTGCATTTTGCTGGGTATATACTGGCGAAAAGAAATATTGCCTCTCCACTCTCGTCTATGACAAGGTCTCTATAGGGATAAAATAATGCATGGAATGTTTGCCATAGGTAATCAAAAACCAGCCTAGCTCTCTTCATCTTATCCGTGTTATTTGCATTTGCAGGATCATCAGCATCAAAAGGTGGAGGCGGCTGAGAATTTGCTGAATCGATTACGGCTCATGATCTTGCCAAAGATAGGTGTCTGCATGAGAGGGTCCGTAGTCCAGTATGATGGAATTCTGTTTTTACATAAAATACCCATCAAAAGAACCAGGGCAAGAAATACGAACATCTCTGCCAGGGAGACAGGGTAATCATATATGAGGGAATGCCTGGTCCTTGTGCCCAGTCGTTCACTCTCACGGCGCTGGCTGCTTGCAAAGCTGTTTGTTTGCTCCACAATTTGCTCCACAAAAGCCCCACCAAAGAACAGGTGGAAACAATCCAGCCTGGTGGAGCCAGGGTGCATAACTGGAGCTGTGCAGCCAGCGTGCCCCTCCCCAGTGAAGGGGTGAATGATGGAAGCAAAATCACTCCCATCTTCCCAATTCCACCTCACATTAGCGTCGCCCCCATGGTCCCCATCATCACCTTCATCGGGTTGGGGAGATATTGGTTGGGGAGGAGTGCGGAGGGCTTTCCCACTCACGCTCCTCTTCCCTCGTCCTTTACCCTTCCCCTTTCCCTTCCCCTTACGGCCTTGGGGAACACCAGGGGGCTGTGGGGAGGAAGTTCGTAAATATTGGGGAACATAAGAAGTGCTGGGGAGGGGCTCCTCCTCGCCTCTCCGCTCCACCACCACACCACGTGATTCACCACGCTCCCTCACCGCCCCATGTGACATGCTCCGCTCCCTCACACCACCACGTGAGCGCGATGACTCACCCCCACCACTCTCCATTTCAATAGTCATTCCCGCCACCACACTTTCAATTTCACTTTCCACTCCCTCCACGCCACTTCCGCCCTCCCCAAACAAAACACTAGGCCCATACCTTAGGGTACAATGTGCTGTCCACTCGGGGCCACGATGAGTGATGTGCTCGCGTCCGTACCACGTGGCAGCACGTCCCACGGCTCCCTCCTCAGTCTCGTCCTCGTCCTCGCTGTCGGGCTTCACATCACGTAGGGGCTGGAGAGAGGTTGTTGCACGTTGTTTTGGTGCAGGCTGGCCCTCTCTAGCGGCCCGATAAGTGACGTAGCGCCGCTTTCTCGGGAACGGGACCTACTCATCACTGCTGCTACTTTCCTCCTCCTCTGGCTGGACGTAATCCTTATCTGCCACCTCGTCACTGGGGGGCGAATCACTGTCGCCTGTGAAGGCATCCAGGGTGGCTTGGATTTGCTCCTCAGAGAGACCTCGGTGCACCATGTCTGACCTGGGTCACTGCTAACAGGTAAGTGAACAAGGTGAGGCCCCGCGTGGGTCACGCGGGGTTGCCGAGTGTCCCCGCCTGGTGGCATGTAGGGGAAGGTCTCCTGTGCCTATGTACCAGAAATCAAGTGCGAGATTTGAAAATTGTGCAAATTATGAACCTTGCAAATGCGCGACGTACGGGTACGTCGATGGGTGTAGCCGTGACAAAACGTTGCAACGTACCGGTATGTAGACAGGACACCTTGGGTTAAGTACCAGCATATAATTATCAGCATTAAACTACGGGCATTTAAGTATCAGCATTTAAGTATCAGCATTTAAGTATCAGCATTTAAGTACCAGCATTTAAGTATCAGCATTAAACTACTTGCATTTAAGTTTTTTTTTATGCAAGGAAGAAGGAACCAGAGGCCACAGGCCTGTATACTGTTCCTTCCAAGAAAAAGCAAAAACAACACAAAAGAGAGCCAAATTCAAGATCCGTTCATTTCGAGATGCCTGGACACACTGCGTTTGAAAGACTGGAGATCATAGGAAGTAGGAAACACAGACAGAGGAAGACAGTTCCAGAGTTGACCAGTTGCATAAATGAAGGACTGGGAGTAATGGTTAACTCTTGCATTAGAGAGTTGGACAGAAAAGGGGTGAGAGTTTGTTGCTAGACGGGTACTATGTGCCCGTCGTAGAGGTGGAGGGATGCAAGCAGACAGTTCAGAGGAACAGTGACTGTTGAAGTAACGACAGAAGAGAGATAAAGATGCAACAGTGCGGCGAAGAGACAAAGGTTGAAGGGAATCAGTAAGAGGAGGAGAGTTAATGAGACGAAATCCTTTGACTCCACCCTATTGAGAAGACCTGCATGTGGGGAGCCTTCCCACACATGAGAGTTGTACTCCATACACGGGTGAATAAAACCCGTGTACAAGGTCAACAACTGTGCAGGGGTAAAGAAAGTTCGGAATCGGCTTAGCACACCTAATCTCTTGGAAGCAGATTTCACAAGAGATGTAATATGTTCTTTCCAAGACAAATCCCGAGAGAATGAAACCTCAAGCATGTTCAAGGATGATGCAGAACATAACTGTTCATTACTGTCGGGTTGATAAGTGTAAGAACTGCGTTTTTGATGCATTAAAAATAAGAAGATTATTTTTACCCCAATCAGAGATACGAGCCAAGTCAGACATTAGGTGTGCCATAGCCTCTTCCCTTTTTTGTTGAAGTAACTGCTGAGATGGACGTTGCGGAAACCGAATGGAAAGGTGAAGGGTGGAATCATCAGCATATGAGTGGATAGGGTTAGATGTACAGCTTAGAAGGTCATTGATGAATAAAAGGAAGAGAGTTGGTGATAGGACAGAGCCCTGAGGAACACAACTGTTGATAGGTCTAGGAGAGGAACGATGGCCGTCTACAACAGCGGCTATAGAACGACCAGAAAGGAAGCTAGAGATGAAGGCACAGATAGAAGGATAGAAACCGTAGGAGGGCAGTTTGGAAATTAAAGATTTATGCCAGACTCAATCGAAAGCCTTTGAGATGTCAAGTGCAATGGCAAAGCTTTCGCCAAAGTCCCGAAAGGAGGATGACCAAGAGTCTGAAAGGTAGGTGAGAAGATCGCTATTGGAGCGTCCCTGACGGAACCCATACTGACGATCAGAAAGAAGGTTGTGACAGGAAAGATGCTTTAAAATTTTTGTTAAGGATTGACTCAAAAACCTTTGAGACACAGGATGTTAAAGCAATTGGATGATAGTTAGAGAGTTGGGAATGGTCACCCTTCTTTGGGACTGGCTGAATGAGAGCAAACTTCCAGCAAGAAGGAAAGGTACAAGTTGATAGACAAAGGGGAAAGAGTTTACCTAGGCAGGGTGTAAGCACAGAAACACAGTTTTTGAGGACAACAGGAGGGACTCCATCAGGACCGTATGCCTTGTTAGAATTGAAGTCAGTGATGGCAGAAAATACATCAGCTGAAGAAATTTTAATGTCAGTCAAGAGGAAGTCAGAGAGGGGAAGTGATGGAGGAATAGCACCGGAATCGTCTAAGGTGGAATTGGAGGAGAAAGTCTGAGCGAAGAGATCTGCTTTATCAGCAGAAGAAATAGCTACAGAGCCATCAGAGTGGAAAAGAGGAGGGAAGGATGATGAGGTAAAGTTGCTAGAAAGGTTTTTGGCAAGGTGCCAGAAGGAGCGAGAAGAATTCGAGTTGGAGAGTTGAGAACATTTAGCACGGATGAAAATATTTTTAGTAGAGAGAAGAACAGACTCTGCACGATTCCGGGCAGAAATATATAAAAGATGTGATTCAGGGGTGGGTTGGCTCTGGTACCTCTTATAGGCCCTCTCCTTGTTGCGGACAGCATTAGAAAAAGCGTGATTAAACCAAGGCTTTCTTGCATTAGTCAGAGGATATGAGAAAGGAATGTATGCTTCCATGCCCGAGAGAATAACCTCCGTAATGTGCAAGGCACACTCAGATGGCTCTCGACCATGGAAGCAATAATCGTTCCAAGGAAAATCAAAGAAGTACTGCCTGAGGGCCTCCCAATCTGCAGCTCCAAAGTGCCACAGGCGGCGTTTCTTTGCAGGGTCCACAGGCCGTACTGGAGCGATAGGACAGGTTAAGGTAATAAGGTTATGATCGGAGGAGCCCAACGGAGAGAAAAGATTAACAGTGTAAGCAGAAGGATTAGTTGTTAGGAAAAGGTCAAGTATGTTGGAACTCTCTCCTAGGCAGTCAGGGATACGGGTAGGGTGCTGTACAAGCTGCTCTAGGTCATTAAGGATAGAAAAGATGTAGGCTTGTTCACCAGGTGGATCAGTGAAAGGAGAGGAGAGCCAAAGGTGGTGGTGAACATTGAAATCTCCTAGAATGGAAATTTCAGAGAAAGGAGAAATGGATAGAATGTGTTCCATCGTAGAAGTAAGATAGTCAAAGAATTTTGGATAGTCAGTAGAATTAGGAGATAAGTAAACAGCACAGATATATTTAGTCAGAGAATGACAGGAAACCCAAAGCCAGAGAGTAGAGAATTCAGAAGAATCAAGTTCAGGAACACGAGAGCAAGATAGATCGTTGCGTACATATACGCAACAGCCACCTTTGGCTTTGAAATGAGAATAGAGAAAGTAGGAGGATATAGAAAAGGGTTTGCTGTCAGTTGCCTCAGACAGCTGAGACTCAGAGAGAAAGAGAAGGTGAGGTTTAGTGGAGAAGAGGTGGTGTTCGACGGAGCGAAAGTTAGAGGAAAGGCCGTGAATGTTACAGAAATGAAGAAGGAGTGAGTCAGACAGTGGTTACAGGCAGCTCAGTGAGTCGTCACCGGGAGAGGGGCGGATGGTGGGGGCATTTATGGTCCCCCTCCCCCCTGGGGACTCCGAGGCATGATTTACAGTCGCCATTTTCATTTTTTACAATTTTGAAAAAGGAGTGTAGTGTGTAGTGTGCATGTAGTTTGATGTTGATAGTTAGAGAAACTTGTATTGGAGAGCATGCTGGTCTACTCTCTGTGTTACTGAGACACTGAAAAAGTTCAGCAAAGGGGGATGGTCAGGAACAAGTCCTGAAGGCTGATGAAAAGGGAGCTCCAGCTCTCCCTGTCATCAGCCTTCCATCCACCTTGGGAGTACTGCCCTGCTCGACTGGTGCTACAGTCTACTCCTACAAGCATTCAAGTAGCAGCATTCAAGTACCCACATTTAAGTACCAGCATTAAAGTTCCAGCATTAAAGGACAGGTATTAAAGAACCAGCATTTAAGTACAGGCATTAAAGAAGCAGCATTTAAGTAATGACATTTAAGTACCAGCATTTAATTAACGGCATTTAAGTGACGGTATTTAAGGCCACAGTGTTACTTCACCCATTAAAATGCCATTTCTGATTGTGTTTGAACCCAGATCTGGACAAATGCTTTCAAGGTCTCCCTCAAAAAATCTAATATTTTTTTTTTTCAGATCTCCCAAGGAAGTGCCTGCCCCCCAGGATATGAAATAGCCTCGCCCCCCCCTTCTTCCTCCCCCCAAGTGACCCCTCCCCCCCTCCCCCCCCCCCCCCCCCAACCCATCAGAAAACCACACTGTAAGTATGTACCGCCAGAAGGAGCCAGTGCAATTCAGTCTGACATTATAAAACATGGCTGCCGTTGTCTCCCCTATGGCCGACACTATCACTGGGCCGCAGCACGCCCACACCCACGCCCGCGACGACTTTGCCACGCCCAGACGACCCTCCACCACAGCCCATCTGAAAGAGTAAAATAGGAAACAAGGCAAACTGAAATAGAGCCTGAGATTTTCGTGTGTGTGTGTGTTGTAACTAAATTTATATACAGGAATCAACCGTATGTGGATATGTGATAACTCAGAAACGTGAAGAAACGATACTGATTCCATCAATCACAAAAGAAATGCAAGAAACGTAGCAACAAATTTCTTGTCAACGTTATACACGAAGATCAGACACGAGGATAATAAAAAAAAAAAGAAGTTGGAATGGACAGTGCAAGTTGCTTTTAAAGGACTGAATAAGAATTTGGTTGCAATAGGTGAACACGAAGGATACTGAGTAAATAAAAGAGATGGCAAAAACTTGTTCTCAGAGGGTTAGATAATAAATATGACAAATTACCTGGTGGAAAACTGCTTCTTTACTTGTGGAAGTATAGTTTTCAAACAGTGCATAGGAATACCCATGGGAACAGACCCAGCCCCATTCATGGCAAATCTATACTTATATACTGTAGTTATGAAGTCAAATGGATGGAACGAATGTCAAAAGTTCAATATTCAGTAGCGAAGAAATTTAACAAAACTAGACGATTCATTGACGATCTAATATCCTTAAACAATGGTGGAGGAATGAATGAAAGGATAAAAGTAATATATACGGAAGCACTAGTATTAAATAAACACCGATAATATCCAAGCAAGCTTTTTGGAAATTATTATCAAAATAGAAAACAAAGTTAAATAAACAAAACTCCATCATAAAAGAGATTATTATAATTTTGAAATACAGTATCATACCCAAATTTATCGGCAAATCTATCTAGAGTTCCAGTATACGGTGTATACGTCTCAATTGCTACGGGTCGCAAAGGCAAGTACAAGTTTGGAAAACTTTACCGCAAGAATCCAACAGATCACAAGAAAACTCCTCAGTCAAGGATTTTTGAAAACAGAATTATGTTAGACATTAAAGAAAATGTATCATCATCACTATAACTCCTACAGACACCTGAAAGAAGACATACACAGTCTTACAAAAGAAATATTTGATACTGTTACAGATACAATAGTATCCCAGGGCCGTCGAAGGGCAGAGAGTGCTCATGGGATCCTCCCTGGCTCTGTAGCAGATTAAGATCGACTACAACAAAAACCAAGTATACCTACCAATTTGGACTCAACTGGATGCTACTTAATGGACCATAACAAGAACAAACTATTCCTCTAACGACCAGTTACACCTACCAATTTACACTCAGCTGGGTGTGACAACTGACTGACAACAACAAACTATTCCTACCAAACTGAACTCCACTGGAAATGGCATATTTGTCCTATCTTTTCGTGTGTGTGTGTGTGTGTGTGTGTGTGTGTGTGTGTGTGTGTGTGTGTGTGTGTGTGTGTGTGTGTGTGTGTGTGTGTGTGTGTGTGTGTGTGTGTGTGTGTTCTTACCTAATTGTTCTTACCTAATTGTATCTTTACAGGAATGAGTCAAGCTCATACTGTCCCATGTCTTAAACCATTTTCATCGTACACCTCCTTAAATTTCTGAATTGTTTTGGCACACACTATTTCATTCGGTAGTGCAATCCACTGATCAGTTGCCCTATTTGGGTAACTAAATTTCCTTACGTCTTTATCACCTCTCTTTTTATGCAGTTTTTTTTGCAGTGTCCTCTTGCTGATGCTTCCTCATTGGTTATATATTCATTTATGTCTATTTCCTCCTTCCCTGATATGTATGTACTTGTACAGCATAGCTATGTCTCCTCTCTTCCTTCTCCCCTGTAGTGTTAGCAGATTCAATTTTTCTAGTGTTTCTTGATAGCTTAGATCTCTTAAGCTTGGTACCCATCTTGTAGCTGCCCTTTGAACTTTTTCAATCTTATCTATGTGTTTCTTGAGATGAGGATTCCAGACTACTGATGCATACTCCAGGGTTGGTCTGATGAATGGTGTTATTATCTTCCTCAGAATGTCTTCATTTATGTATGTGAATGCTATTCTCATATATGAAAGCAGTGTATACATGTTCTGTACCTTCTCACTTATGTGGTCAGCCGGAGATAGTCTCTTTCTGATATGTGTAGGGTTTTACTTCCTAACTTTTAATCCCAGTCAGGTCTTTTCCCACTTTTACCAAACTTGATTATATGACACTTGTCCACATTGAATTCCATTTGCCATTTATTACTCTATCCATGAAGTTTATTTAATTCTTCTTGTAGTTCTTTACAACAGCCTGTGTTAGTAAATCTCCTTTGTATTTTTGCATCATCCACAAACATATTTAAATAGATTGCATTTCCAATATTACTGACTATGTCATTTATATACACTAAAAACATTATTGACGCCAGCTTTGAGCCCTGTGGAACTCCGCCAGTCACCTCCCTCCATGTTGAGTAGTTTCCACTTAGTACTGTTCTCATTTCCCTTTTTCTGAGGAAATCTTGCATCCAACAGTACACTTTGCCTCAGGTTCCTCCTTGATGGTATAGTTTCCGTAAAAGTCTTTGGTGCAGTAATCTGTCAAATGCTTTCTTGAAATCTTCATAGATACTGTCCAACCATCCTTCTCTTTATTGTAGTGTTTCTGCAACTCTGTCATAGTAGTTTAATAGATTAGTAACACATGATTTTCCCTTTCTGAAACCAAATTGCCTTTCTTTTATCATACTGTGTTCTAGATTGTTTACCCAAACTTTTCTTATCAGATTTCCAGCATCCTACTTACAACACTGGTTAGTGATACTAGTCGGTAGTTGATTGGATTTTGTCTATTCCCTTTCTTCCAAATATCAGGTAATTTACCTTGGGCCAAGGATTCCTTAAATATTAAAGATAATGACCTACTCAACTCCTTTGGACATTCTTGTAGCACCCAACATGAAATTTTGTCTGGACCATTTGCTCCTCCTTTGTCTAATTTACTTAACTCCTCCTGTATTTCTTTTTCTGATATTTGTATATTTGGTAATATGTTTGGGAATGCATGTTCCATATCATCCCACTCAAAATTGTTTCCTTCTGTGAAATCTTTTTGGAAGTTCTTATTTAGTGCTTCACAAATATCTTTCTCTTGTGTACATAAGATCCCTTCATCAGTAATGGATTGCATTTTATCTTTAACTTTGGTTTTGCTTCGGATGTAGCTGTAAAATAGCTTTGGTTGATCACTACTTTTGTTTATAATCTCCTCAAACTGTTTTTGGGCTTCTCTCCTTATTCTTGAGTATTCATTTCTTGCTTGTTTACTGTTGTTATATGCCCTCTCACAATTATGTCTTCTGTATCTATTCCACAACAAGTCTCTTATTTCTTTTGATTTTTTACATTCTTTATTAAACCATTTATTTAGTGCCATTTCTGCATCTTTGTGCCGAGGGATATTATTTTGGACTCCTATTTCATAAAGTTCACAGAATTTTCTACATATAACTGTTTAAATCTTGTCCTCTAACCTCCTTTTCCCAGTATATTTCTAAAAAGTACTTCTTTAGGTCGTGATAGTTGCCCTTTTTAGAGTTAAGGCTCCTTTTGTAACTTTCATTGCTGTTATCTATGTCATATGCAATCCTGAAGTTGCAATTTAATACTGCATGGTCACTTTTGCCGAATGGAGGGTGATACATAATACTGTCAATAATATTTTCTTGCCTAGTAAATATAAGATCTAGTAATGATTGTACATCAAGTCCTCTGTTTCTGGTGCTTTCTTTTACATGCTGTGTTAGGAAAAACTCCTGCACAAGGTCCAGAAGCTTTTGGGCCCAACAGCTTTCCTGGCTTTCTATATCTAGAGTATTCCAACTTATATTTGTATTAAAATCTCCAAATATTATCATTCTTTCAGATTTCTCCTCCATTCTATGTAGTAATGCTCTTAAACTTTGAATTGTACTCTCTGCCAGGTCTTCATATTCGTCTTTTTCCCAAATGTTTGATCTGGGTGGCATGTATAATTTTCTCTTCTCGGACAATTCCAGTTCTCCTTCGCACTTCATCATTTCTCACTCGATCCATACGCGTCACTCCACACATACTCCTCAGACACCTCATCTCCATTACATTCAAACTTTTCCTCTCTGCTACACCCATATTCCATGTTTCAGCATCATATAACGCAGTCGGTACCACAATACCCTCATACAGCCTTCTTTTTACATCCATTCTAAGCAAACGACATCTAAACACTTTTTCATTCCTCCCGGCACCTTTCTAACTTCATTCATTCTAAGCTTCTCTTCTGAATCTATTCTTCCATCCACAGCAACATGTGACCCTAAATACTTAAAACACTCTAACTCCTCAAGCAACTCACCATTCAAAACTATATTCATCCTCCTACCATCTACCAACCTCGTACACTTCCTCACTTTACTCTTATTCTCATTTATTTTCAATTTCCTCCTTTCACACACACTTCCAAACTCCTCAACCAACTGTCTCAATCTCTCCTCTGAATCAGCCACCAGTGCAGTATCATTTGCAAATGGCAGCTACTTCAGATTCCACTCTCTACCATCAACATTCACCAGACTCATTCCTCTACCTAACACTCTTGCATTCACCTCCCTTACAACACCATCCATATAAATATTAATCAACCAAGGCGACATCACACATCCCTGCTGCAGCCCCACTCTCATGGAAAACCAATCACTCACAGTATTTCCCACTCTTACACATGCTCTACTATTTACATAAAAACTTTTCACTCCTTGTAGTAACCTGCCATCAAGCCCATACAATCTTAAAACATTCCACAAAGCCCCCCTATCAATTCTATCATATGCTTTCCCTAAATCCATGAACGCCCAAAACACATCCTTACCCTTTGCTAAATTCTTTTCACACACCTGTCTCACAGCAAACACCTGATCTACACATCCCCTCCCTCTCCTAAAGGCACACTGCTCATCACCAATCACTCCCTCTGTACCCTCTCTAACTCTCTTAATTAACACTCTACCATTCACCTTACCTACAACATTCAACAGACTTATACCTCTAAAGCTAGTACATTCATACTTATCACCCTTACCTTTATACAATGGGACCACACAAGCACTTGCCCAGTCAACTGGCACCATACCTTGCACAAAGCACACATTCAACAATCTTACTAACCAGTCAACAATAGTCACTCCACAACATTTCAGGCATTCCACAGCACACTCATCCATACCTGCAGCTTTCCCTGTTTTCATCTCCTTTACTGCCTCTTGCATTTCCTCCATCGTGATCAAAGATTGATTCAACTCTCTCAACACACCTATTCCTTGCGCCCTTCCATCTGCCACAATCTCAGTCTCCCTTTCCTTCTCTACTTTTAACAATCTTTCAAAATACTCCGCCCATCTCTTCCTTACTGCATCCATCTCATTTAACATCTTTCCATCCTCTGCTTTTACTCACTCTTCCTTCCCAGACTCTCCCTTTCGCACCCTTTTCACCTCCTTCCAAAACATTTTCTTACTCTGTTGAAAAATTCTCAGTCAACCACCTACCCCACCTCTCATCTGCTGCCACTTTAGCATCATACACAGCCCGTCTCGCCCTATTTCTCTTTTCCTTTCTGATCGAGTTGACCAGAGGGTGTTGCGATGGTTTGGGCATATGGAGAGAATGGATAACGAGTGATTGGTGAAAAAGATAACTAGATCTGATGTGAGAGGTGTAAGGCTGAGAGGAAGACCACGAATAGGATGGATGGACAGTGTGAAGAGAGCACTGGATGCGAAAGGGTTGTCTGTTGAGCAAGGAAGAGTGGGCTGTGTGTGATAGAAATGAATGGAGAGAAATTGTGAATGAATAAATGATGACGCAGCCCTGAGGGGATATTCTCCCGCATTTTGTCTGATCAGCTGATCAGGTCAGGTGTAGGTAAGGGGATGGGTCCATTATGATGTGGCAGAGGTAACCCAGCTTTGCTGTCGGGCCCTGCTGCAGATGTCACTGACTGCACTGTGTAGCTGACCCTCGTGCGGTGTGGCGCGGTGAGGATCTGTCCCTTCTCCCCCTTGGAGCTAAGATGTGAATGAAAGTGTTTGAGTGGATGAGTAAATTGGAAATGTGTTGACCTGTCTCGGCTACCTCCCTTTTCTTGGGGGAAGCAGCCTAGGTATATAGATAGATAGATTTTCTCTTCAGATGTACTAATCTCTACTGTGATCTGTTCTTCCTGTGAGGGTATATCTAGTTCCATTCCTTTGACTTGCAGATTTTTTTTGTTTTGTTAATATTATAATTCCTCCTCCTCTTTTTAAGCTCCTATCTCTTCTCCATATATTGTATTCCTCTAGGTTTAGGGTATCGTTTGGTATCCTTATGTGTGTGTGTGTGTGTGTGTATGTGTCTGTGTGTGTGTGTTGAGCATACGCAGTCGATAAAGTGCCCATCCCTAAGTGATTTCGTTATACAAAAGGGATAAATGACGTAACTGTGGAAACAAATAATAATAATAATAATAATAATAATAATAATAATAATAATAATAATAATAACAATAATAATAATAACCAGAATGGCACTCAGTAAAGCGCAGACCTCCGCCAAGGCCAAACATGCAGCTGGAAAAAGATTATCCCCCTATAAAAGCATATTTAAATCCGCTAGATCCAGAATTTTACATGGATCCCCGCCAAAATGTACACATTCGTAGATACCAGCATCCTAAATATGCCTGATTTATTAAATCAAGATCCATGCAATATTGACTGAGAAATTTATGAAAATGTCGAAAAACGCCCTCTCTCGCAATGTTAAAGAAAGTGAAAAAAAAATCCTGGATCCGCACCTTTATCCGGATCCGCACCAAAATTTATTGGAGTCTATTCTGGGACAAGGCCCATTCTTCTACCAAGTTTCGTGGAAATCTGTTCTGTATTTTTTGTGTAATCTTGCTCACAAACCAACCAACAAACAAACAAACAAATGGACAGCAGTGAAAACATAACCTCCTTGGTGGAGGTAATCGTTTTCGTTTTTTTGAAGGCTGCAACATTATAATAATAATAATAATAATAATAATAATAATAATAATAATAATAATCTGAAGGTGTAATGGTATCACTCTAACCTCTTCATTATCTCCGGTAGAAGGCGCGCCAATCGCAGAAGCAAAATGGCTCCTGTAGGTCCAAGAAGATGGAAAACGGTGGCTGTCAGCTGTATCACCCATTCAGAATTGTCAGCACCATTTTCCTCGTCTTTCCCTGGCTCTCCTTCCCCTATTTGGCCATCCGTTTGATTCCCACGATCCTCTTTGTTTGCTTCAGTGCCCCGCATCGCCAGACCCAACACCCGCACCAGCAGCAAGCTTGTCATGAGGAGTATCACCAAGAAAGCGTTTATTGTCAAAGGACTCAACCATATGAACCTGTGGAGTGACGAAAACACCATATTACTTCATTCATTAATAAATAAATAAATAAATAAATAAATAAATAAATAAAATCTGTAGAAGTTGGATTTGAACTGCTGTAGGTCAAAGCTTGGTGGAAAACTGTTCTTGGGAAGTGAGTTCCAAAGAGAAGCAGTTTGGGGAATAATGAATTTTGATAGAATTTGCGCGATATGGCAGTGTGACAGTCTAGGCGTAGAATTTGCGCGATATGGCAGTGTGACAGTCTAGTCATTAGCGCTGCCAGATGTCCGTGTAGCACAAGGGAAGGCACGGAGATGTGGCACAATGGATGCAACTTCGTCTGAGCATTTGCAATAAAAGTACCTGTAAAATAATGCAAGGGAGGCAACATTCCTTCTTACCTGTAGGGGAGGTAGTTTATTTGTAGCTGCATGGTTATTAATAATTCTAACAGCTTTGTTCTGAATTTTGTAGAGTTGCTTAGAATACATACGTTCAAAAATTGTCATACTAATGCATATGGTGGGTGAGAGAATCCCATTTTTCGGAAAATAAAACACCAGACTTGAAATCAAAATATAATATAACTAAAAACATACATACAGATTATAAGCTTTGTACTTGTATTTCCACATAATATATTTAACTTTAAAAGAAAACTTAGGGGTGAAGGGGTAACTTAGAAAAAAAACTCCAAAAATGAGGAAAAAGTGCAATGCAACTTTTAAAGAGTCAGAGGTAAGCTTATCACTACAGTAGCAGACTTCTCCACTACCACACACACTCCTGGGTCATGGGCACTGCAGCTCACAGCGCCAAAACGTTTAGTAACTCACACTTGGCTGCGGTGGAGGTCGACAAAAAAGTACCATTTTTTTTTTAGTCAAGAAATGACGTACGAAAAAGAACGATTTTTCATGCAATCATTTCCCCTGAGATTTGAACACTACATGGTATTTGGACCTCCCTGGGACTAACCCACTGATTTAGAACCCGCACCCTCCCCCTATTTATTTTTTTTTTGGGGGGGGGAACTAGAGTGAAACACATTCTCCAGTAAATGGACATTACTTGAGGTGTGTACAGAGTTGTTATACTACTGATACCTATTGATTGCCCAAAACACTGATTTTTTATCCAAAACTTTTGTTATTTTTCACTTCTGTTATATTTTGGGGGGTGAGGGAATTAATTATTAAGAATTCTATGACACGTGACTTGACTGGGGTGGATTGCGCCTTTGTTTAGGCATGCGGGGACGCTCGTCAATTTCAGTGGAATATTCCTCACTAGATCGGGGTGCGTAGTCTTTATCAATGTCACTGTCATCGATCCCTACATATTCAACACTGTCACTTTTTTTCATCATCATTAGCCTCCTGTTCGTGATCATTTTCACCACCACCAGCTACATCACAAAGGCCTGTGGTATTCATCACATGGTCTAGGTCTTCATCACACAAAATGGTGGGCTATTTGTATGGTTTATGCACTAAATTGTCCCTGTTATAACAAATATTCACTTCCTACAAGGAAAAACACCTTACTAAATAAGCTATTAAAACTATCAATGGGTGTGACAAACCCTTCGTCAAAGATGTACGGCAGTGCATACGAGTACGTCGGGTGTGAGACGCCCACACGCATCACCTTGGAAACTTCCTATGGAGAGAGCAGACGGACAGTACCTCTCCCTGCTACAGCAACTGGTACCTCTCCCTGCTACAGCAACTAGTACCTCTCCCTGCTACAGCAACTGGTACCTCTCCTTGCTACAGCAACTAGTACCTCTCCCTGCTACAGCAACTAGTACCTCTCCCTGCTACAGCAACTAGTACCTCTCCCTGCTGCAGCAACTAGTACCTCTCCCTGCTACAGCAACTAGTACCTCTCCCTG
>JAGKTI010014478.1:0-15387 GCA_018397915.1 Birgus latro | reverse complement strand
CTCTCTCTCTCTCTCTCTCTCTCTCTCTCTCTCTCTCTCTCTCTCTCTCTCTTTCCATCATCTTCTTTCCCATTTTCACACTGCCAAATTCTCCAATACTCTTCTTCCATTACCTATAGTCCTCTTTCTCTCTCTCTCTCTTCTTTCCCATTTTCACACTGCCAAATTCCCTAATACTCTTCTTCCATTACCTATAGTCCTCTCTCTCTCTATCTCTCTCTCACCATCTTCTTTCCCATTTTCACACTGCCAAATTCCCCAATACTCTCCTTCCATTACCTGTAGTCCTCTCTCTCCTCTCTCTTTGTGTGTGTGTGTGTGTGTGTGTTTCTGGCTTTGGACATAGACTTGTTAATCTATTCCCTGTATAGTACCCAGCAGTTCTCCTAGCTGCCACACAATTTCACATGTTACCACCTTACCCTCCAATCATGCTTAATGCATGCTAGGCCTACATCATTTAGAACAGGTGTTCTAGTATCAGTGGAGTCTCCCCCCCTCCCCTCCCCCTTTTTTTTTTTTTTTATAAATTGGATGTTCACATGAAAGATTAGCTGAATCTGCTTTAGTAAAACCCAGAGTCAAACTGTTCCCTGCCCAAGCATAGGATCAAACTCACAATTACCGGACAGCTATATCCACCAGTACACCATCTTCCCCTGACCACAATAGTTTATGAAGCCTAGATAAGAAAAGGTAAATTCAACAATCATTTAAAGATATATTTAATTTTGTTGAGAAGGAAGTGTATGTAAAGATAATACAGATTAATAAATTAACCTCTTTAGCCTGTGTACATTATTTTTATTATACAGTATTTTTACCACCACCAGATGATTTTTTCAAGATTTTAAAGAGACTTTTCGAACATGAGAGGCTACAAATAACCTTCATTAACATGTGCAGTACTATTCTTGGAAACTCTTCCTTAAAAAAAAAAAAAAAAAAAAAGGTCTGGCAGCAAGAAGAAAAAATTATAAAATATCATGAAATCAAAAGGTTTAATGAACCTTAGTAAAACTTATACAGGTAATATTAATCTGCAAGAAAATCAAACAGCATGCAACAATAGCACCCTTTGTAAAGTAAATATACTGTAATATGCATCATGGAACTGAAAGAGTTCACAAAACTGTAAATCATAAAATAAGAATGTATAAGTATATAAAGTTCAATATATCACATTCGCTAAATACAATCTGCACCTTATTTGAAATAAGCTAAATATTCCATATGCACAAAATTATTGTATTTGTACTGCATACACACCTTTACCTTAACTCCTTTAATGTGAGGAAGAAAATAATTTCTGTTTTATGACTGCTTCCTTCAGCAGATTTTACTTCTGTGGAATGATCTTTTATATCATATGTGTTGGTGAAGTGTGTACTGTACTATATCTAACCCCTCCAGTTTGAAGAGTATCTCCCAAACTGAATAAGGCAGCTTGAAATGTAGTAAGAATACAGTGAAACTATTTGATAGGACTGAAGTAGTTAAGCAAATGCTGATAATAAAAATAAAAGTAAAACTCTGCATAATATGAAATTAAATACAACAGAACCTCACTACAGCGGACTAAATGGGGCCCAAGCCATTCTGAAAAAAGTGAAAGTCCAATAAAAGCAACATCAGGACTTCCCCCGGCTTACCTGGACTTTTTCCGATATATCAGACATTAGTCCGGATCGCACCAATGGTTTTTTGCTACCATTCAGTACTATACTGTATTATACATTCACTGCAATAATCAAATGTTATAATATATTTAATAAAACTGTACTGTACACTGATAAATACAGTATGTCTTTTATATACCTTATTGTGGTGAACATAGCTGAAGTGATTAGGCAGTCCGGACCGCTTCTGGCTGTATCAGACTTTTTCCAGTATACAGTACTGTATAAAAATTTAGTCCAGTCAGCTTCTCGATTCTAATAAAAGCAAATTCTGGTATATTGCAGTCTGTTATATCAAGGTTTTACTGTACAGTGAATCCTTGCCATTTCTGAATACAGTATTTAACTCTTCCAAGTTGCGATCGTTGCTGGAGTGGCTGTTTGTGAGTATGAAAGTCTGTATTATATATGTCTTCGAGGAAACTTCAAAAGAATGTGAATATGTAATGACAACGACATCCCGTACATACTACTGCACTGTTTCAAGTGTCTGCCCTCGGGTGGGATTGATTTAAGGTCAGGAGGTAGGTAGTAGATTTATATTTAAAAAAACAAAAAAAAGTATCGCACCAGAGGGCTCCAGTGTTATCCAAAAATGATCAAACCAGCCTGGGATATTTCCTTATGATTAATATTTTGCCATCTAAATTTTTTTCATAATAACAGCGTTGGAAAGAGAATGTAACTGACATGCAATACAATGCATCTTTATGATAGCAGGTTTACCAGCGTGGGTTGAAATCATCAGGCATTTTTTTTTTTTCTTAGTACCCATCGTTTGTGATGTCAGATTGTTTCACATGGAATCTGCACCAATATGTTTTGATCAGTAGTATATGAACGTGCTATCAGTCCTACCACCAGAGGCTTCTCATGTAGTTGTAAAGAATTAGCTTAGACACATACTTCCTAACTTCATGAATGTGAAATACAGCGTCTGGGTCAGCTTGATTTGCTAGTTTTTCATCCACCCTCTCAAGACTCACCAGGACTTTTTTCCTCTCTTTGGAAGAGGTGCACAAAACAGTAACACAGGACAAAGAAAAGACACCATGGATGGAGTGGCAAACAAGATCATGTTGGTACACATTCAGTTTTGAACGTTATTGAGAGTTTCAGTTTTTTCTACAACCACACTGAATAATACACCACTGTTTTTGACTTCTGGCTGTGCTGAGATAAACCAAACTTAATGTACAGTACTTGGGTACAGTGATGGGGCAGAGACTTAAATGTGTTAACAGCAACCTACTAAGAGCAAAAAAAAAGAACTAGCTGTACAGAGGAAACTGTATTACATATGTTACTATGCCAGAGTATTGGGTTTTAATAATTGCTAATACTAAACAGAATATCTTCTCTTAACTATCATATTCTTGTGTGATGGTGGTGGAACTGTCTTTGTCACTTGTGAGGGTTCCACCTCATTCTTATTCCACTCTGTTTCCAAATTCATCCCACAATTCTCTTTCTTATCCCTATTTAACTTTGCACCTAATATCTTTAGAGCCTGTGCTTTGGTAACTTCCTGTAAGTGATGGTCCCCATGAATAATTTCAGTGCAGCTTGGCACAGGATGGCAAGGAGATTTAGGCACAGACTCAAAGTCACTGGATTGGAAATTACACATCATCCAAACACCATTCAGACGGATGGACCGGCCATCAAGAGAAAGTTGCTTCCAGTCAGAGGTCAGAGCTTTTCTGAATGAATCCTCATTATCGTAGGTGATGCGAGCAAAGCCTCGATGACTCTCAACATCCTTGTGAATGGGCATCCAAAAATCAATCATATTTTGGTATTTGCTGAAGAATGCTCGTACTTCTGACTGCTTGCGTCTAAAGGGCACATTACCAATGTTCAGTATAAACTTTCTGGAAGTTCTGTAAGCTCTCCTGATGAGGTCTAACTGGTGGTAGGAAGGCATTAATACTTCTGCCTCATTCTCCTCTGGTGAATCCTGAAGGAGGCTTAGGGAATGTGGTGGTGGGCTGGAGGACAGCTCATTTTCACCGTAGAAAGGCAGGTAGTTCATAGTAAAAACAAGGGGGTCCACACTGGTTTCATCCATCAGCTCCTTAGTATTGTTCTCACTATACTGCTGCATGTCTTCTCTGATTAATCTTCTTTTAGCTTTGCTGTAACTTATGACGTCAGTGACTGTGATATGCCCAGCCCTGTCAGTATCCTCTCCACTCTTCTGCACCCTATCAGTGCTTTCCTTGTTATAGTATGCTTTGTTGGTGTCCTGCCTACTATAAAGTGCCTTGCTGGAACCCTGCCTGCTATTAAGTGCCTTGCTGGAACCCAGTCTGCTATACAGTGCCTTGTCAGTGCCCTGACTGCCATAAAGTGTCTTGTCAGTGCCCTGCCTGCTATAAAATGCCTTATCAATGTTCTCCCTACTATAGAGTGCCTTCTCAGTATCATGTCTGCTGCAGGGGGCCCTGTCAGTTCCCTGCCTGCTGCCTTGGGCCTTGTCATTGCCTTCCCCTCTATGCTGTGCCTTGCCCATACCCACCTTGCCATACAGTATCTTGCCTGTTCTCTTCCCACAGTACTGTGCCCTGCCTTTACCCTCCTTACTGCACTGTCTTCTTGCTGGTGTAAACTCCACCAACTGTGTTTGATTCCTTTCCATACAGCCTTTATGTCCTGCCTGCTCATGCCTATAATTATCCTGCAACCTGCACCTATCCCTAACCTGTGTGTCATGCCTACTCTTAGCCTCTGTTTCATGCCTATGCCTATCTTGCCAGGCCTTTCCAGTCTGGCTCACTGTACACAATATACTTCCTTTCTGTTGTGCTGTGCCTTGTGTGACCTGTTTACCCTGTTCTTTCTTCTGTAAATTGCCTCTTTTACCCCATCTGCTACATACTTTCTGCTGCACATCAGCATCTGAAACCTGTTTGTCTTGTCCTTTTCCCTGTATTTTATTTTTCATATCATTTTTGCTCTCTCCAGGAAAGGATAACCTTCCTGCCATAGTTTTTATATTGCTATCTAGATCTTGTTGCCTGTTTGTTGTGGTCTGTCTTCTGTACTCTGAATGATGTAACACTTCTGAAGTATTTCTACTGTTTCCTGGATACTGTAACCTCTCTGCCATGGTTTTCTTATGGGTGTCTTGATCCTGTTGCCTGCTTGGTATCATGGTCAGTCTTCTGCACTTAAATTGCTGTAACACTTCTTTCTCAGCCTCTCTGCTGTTCCCTGGGTAATGTAGTCTGTCTGTTATGGCCTGTCTGATATTCCCTGCCAACTGAACCCTGACAGCTGTCCTGTGGGTGAATATAAGCTTTGTTACTGTATGGATAAGTAGAAGAGAATGTAGGTACACTCGAACTGGTATATTTGTGCCCACGTACCTAGAAGAATGTGTCACCTGAGCTGGTAACACTGTGGGGGAGGAGTCAGAGTACGTGGAATATAGAAGAGAGACATGAAGTGTCCATTTACACGAAATCTCGGATGAATCAGTGACACATGTATCGTTATCCGAACCAATTACTGCTCCATACCAGCTGTCTCATTAAAAGCTCAGTGCCGACAATAATAATACGCATGACTCAATTCCTTTTCACCGATATAGGTGATAACTGTATCTAGCATCAATGCCCCATGTCGGTAATGTCAGTTAGTACTGACGAATCTTGCTAAACCAAATTGACCTTGATGCGGAATATGAGGGGGACGGGGATATGTTCCACGTACTCTGACTCCTCCCCCACACAGTGTTACCTGCACAGATGAAACAAACATCTAGGTACATGGGCGCGAATTTACCAGCTCGAGTGTACATCCCAGCAATTCTGCATTATAATTAAAACTCATAACTGACCATCTATAACACTTACAACCGGCCATAAGAAATAGTGTAATTACCCAGTCTACACTGTTAGAGAGGGGCCCCTCCATATGGTGGCTCAGATATAACCAGGCAGCTTCACCGAGTACTGTACTTACGTAAACTTCATTGCCTCCCTCCCTGTCCCCCAAAAGAAGGATGCTGGAAAACAGAAGAGGGGCAGCTTAACTTCAACCTACAGTCCACTGGGTTAACATTCAGATGAACCTAAGGCTACAGCAGCAACGACAACAACTACTAATACTACTACTACTACTACTACTGCTACTACTACTACTACTACTGTTACTACTACTACTACTACTAGACGTTGTAGTAGTAGTAGTAGTAGTAATTGTAGACGGCCATCGTTCCTCTCCTAGACCTATCAACAGTGGTGTTCCTCAGGGTTCTGTCCTATCACCTACTCTCTTCCTTTTATTCATCAATGACCTTCTAAGCTGTACATCTAACCCTATCCACTCATATGCTGATGATTCCACCCTTCACCTTTCCATTCGGTTTCCGCAACGTCCATCTCAGCAGTTACTTCAACAAAAAAGAGATGAGGCTATGGCACACCTAATGTCTGATTTGGCTCGTATCTCTGATTGGGGTAAAAATAATCTTGTTATTTTCAGTGCATCAAAAACTCAGTTCTTACACATATCAACCCGACAAAATCTTCCTCAGGATTACCCAGTACTGTTTAATAATGAACAGTTATGTCCTGCATCATCCTTGAACATGCTTGGGGTTTCATTCTCTCAGGATTTGTCTTGGAAAGAACATATTACATCTCTTGTGAAATCTGCTTCCAAGAGATTAGGTGTGCTAAGCCAATTCCGTACTTTCTTTACCCCTGCACAGTTGTTGACCTTGTACACGGGTTTTATTCACCCGTATATGAGTACAACTCTCATGTGTGGGGAGGCTCCCCACATGCAGCTCTTCTCAATAGGGTGGAGTCAAAGGCTTTTTGTCTCATTAACTCTCCTTCTTTTACTGATTCCCTTCAACCATTGTCTCTTCGCCGCACTGTTGCATCTTTATCTCTCTTCTATCGCTACTTCAATGGTCACTGTTCCTCTGAACTGTCTGCTTGCATCCCTCCACCTCTATGACGGGCACGTAGTACCCGTCTAGCATCAAACTCTCATCCCTTTTCTGTCCAACTCTCTAATGCAACAGTTAACCGTCACTCCCAGTCTTTTATTTATGCAACTGGTCAACTCTGGAACTGTCTTCCTCTGTCTGTATTTCCTACTTCCTATGATCTCCAGTCTTTCAAACGCAGTGTGTCCAGGCATCTTGAATTGAACGGATCTTGAATTTGGCTCTCTTTTGTACTGTTTTTGCTTTTTCTTGGAAGGAACAGTATGCAGGCCCGTGGCCTTTGGTTCCTTCTTCCATGCATAAAAAAAAAAAAAATACTACTATTATTTCAATCTCATCCACCCCTCCATCATAATCACTTTTGAATGACATCCAGTTAAAGCCACTTTACCCAGTAGACAACCAGTCATCCATTTAGTTTTATGGTTACCATGTAGTAGGCGTCCTGGCCTACAAAAAATTATTTGGCGTGTTACTCAGTGTTGGGTTACATTAGAATGTATTGAAATCAGAGAAATTACACAGAGTTATTGAGATACTGTTGCTGTTGTTGTTTTATCTCAGCCTTTCTGGCTAAGCAGACCTGCTGACTACAGGCAACCAACTGATTCTTTGGGGTCATCCTACAGGTACAGTACAGTACATACACCATGTAGGGAACTGGCACCCCTTTTTGGCTGAGAGTACCTCCACAGGGACAGACCAGGATCCATCCCCACAGCAAAGTGCAAGGAAATATGAGTGTGGTTCCTGGATGGCTATCACAGCTGCTTCAGTCCACCCAGGGTGCATAGTGCCACAACATGTGGACTCCTTATCTACCTTTCAAGGTACACTGTACTGTAAAATGGTTTAATCACAACTATAAACATTAGTGAAGGTCAGGAATTCACAAGCAAAATTATGTGGCTGTGACAGCACAGGAAGGCAAGGGTGCTATTTCTCCCAGTATGTTTTGGAAAAGCTACACAGCAGTTACACAAGACACCCAGGTATAATGGTTTACCTAAGTTCCAAATACAGTATTAACAGCAACTAGAAAATTCCTAGAAAATAACAAGCATACTATAAAAATTCAAAGCCTGTCCCATTCCACAGCTTGTGCAGAGAGAACAAATATTTAAAGAACTTTTTAAAACAGAATGACCTTATTGCCCTATGTCCAAATCCCTCTTTTATTATTCACTCATTTTATTTATTTGAGAGGCCAGAAACTAATTTTTAACATTCACATTAGGTGGTTTGAGGTGGTTTGGCCATGTGGAGGGGATGGAGAGTGTATGTGAATGAGGTGGAGGGGGGGAGAGGGAGGGGAAGGCCAAGGATGAGATGGAGGGATGGAATGGAGAGGTATATGAGAGACGGGGGTGTGAGCTGGGAGCAGGGCAGTAAAATGGCGGGGGACAGGGCGACATAGAGGTGATTTGTTTGTGGTCACCCCATATGGGATTAAGGCGTCTGGCAATAGATAGACAGACCTTAGCAATTCAAAGATGATCTTAACATAATTAAAGGAAACAGCTGTGATACTAAGACAATCACAGGCCAGCTCTCCTACCTTTGGGAGATCCAAAAACTGTTATACTTCACATCAATAATACACTCATGATAAATACACTCATGATATTACCATAATCATGGCAGCATGCAGACAAAATACAGTAATACAGTACTCAGGGAGTACTGAGCTTAATTTTCCTTCATTGTGGCTATCATGACAACAGGACAGGCCAACTGTCTTTTTGGAAGACGATATTAAATATGGGTAACCACAGGATAAGTGATTATCCTAGTAAAGGTGCTAAGTACTATTTTGTACTAGGCACAGTGTACAGTATATAATACTGTACGGTATACTGATTCAGAGTAACTACGTAGTAAGCAGTACTGGCATGTATAGTGCTTCCACACAAAAACCTCCTATACCCGGCTTCAAGGTCTGCACCAATTTACTGTACGTCACCATGTAAAAAACAAGTGTGCATAACCAAAAACATTTTTTTCTGTATAGAGGTGGAAGGCATCCAAAGAGGCTGGTATGTAGGCCACTTGCAACAACCACAAAACGAGCCTTTAAAGAAAAAGAAGCAGGTTTCTTGAGAAGCGTAATATAAATTAACTGACTTACTTTGAATTCAACTTGACTTTCATAAAAAATATATATATATATACTGTATATATGTTTCAGCAAAAATCTGTTTAAGCAAATATGGAGAGTCAAGACTGTAATTATGATAAGGTCTGTAAATCATGACCAAAATTAAGATATCACCAGGGGTATCCTGGCCTCATCAGAGTCCTTAACTGTACACCCAGTAAAAGAATGGTTGTTTTTATTTTTTATTTATTTATTTATTTATTTTTGTATATGAAGCAACAGCAAAGTATACTGTATACGGCATTACAATTTTGGTGAAATTATCCAGGAACTCATGATGCTGTTGTTGTTTAACCCTCAGGCTCATCTGAATGTGAACCTGACAGTAGTGATGGGCGATACAAGTGATTAAATTTTTATAAGATAACGATTACTTTGTTGGCCAGTATAGGTGGTATCAATTACTGATACTGATACCTAGATAGTAGTGTAATTAATACAATTTCAGAGTGATGAAGTACCTGAATATTTAATATAATTACAGTACTCGCAACAGGCTCAGTTCAGATTAAAATAGAGTAATTGTATGGTCACCAAAACTGCCATTCAGTGCACTAATAAATCATCACTTTTCAATGAAATAGTATTTTGGAAAATACGTTTTCATTTAATTGGAAAATCTATTTTTAGTACTCATGCTAATTGATACCTAGCCATCAGTATCAATGCTTGGAGATAAACAGTATTGGAGGTATCGATATTTTGGTAGGTGGTGGCGACCATCATCCACTCACTTAATGTAGTGCTGCCTGCTTCTTCCTTAGCCTTTATCATTCTTTTTCCCTCCTCTCTTCCTATTTCTCCCATCTTTCCTGTCACTTCTTATTGCTTTTCTTTCCTTTACAGGTGGCTTTACATTGAGTGGCAAGCCAAATGGTTTCCTGTAAGCCAGGAAACCATTTACAGTGCTGGGTGGTAACCATATAACCAAACCATACATGCTCCCAATGTGTCAGCAAGTGGGTTGGTGGAGGGTTAGTGCCCCTCCCTGTAAAACAAATAACTCAAAGTCAAATGGCCACCCCTTATGGGATTATGGCGTCTGGCAATAGATAGATAGATAGAGCTCTTTCAGACTGTGCCTTATCTAGGGTAATCCCCTCAGCTTGATTGCTGGACATTAAGCCTAAAGGGGCATGCACAACTATCTTTTTCAACCCAGTTTAATCCCTTCAGTCCAGGTGATTTTTATTCACTGTACTTGTAAAGCAGTTGCTGAAGGCTGTATCCAGCCTTTCCGTGTACAAAAATCTCTCGAGCTGATTAACATGATCAGGTGAAGGCAAGATTAAAATGAAATGCCATCGTAGTGAAGGAGTTAAGTTCTAGATCCCTACTGGTGACATCACTAGGAAGTGCAGGTTGGGAAACCCCTCAGACAGGCTGTACTGTTTAAATGACTCTACAGCGTTCATCTGTCTAATCACTCATTCCCACTTAAGGATGTGATGAGTTGGGATCCAGAAAGCAAGGAAGAATAAAGTAAGGAAGAGGAAGACTTACAACAACATGCCCAGTAACATGGGCCAGACACTTGTTCACACATTATTCAAGCTTCTGCAATCCTCTCATCACCTCACAGGTTTAACCATCTTCACATGCTGTTAAGTGATGGCAGCCATCATCCACTCATGATGTATTCCTGCCTACTACTTCCTTCAACTTTATCATTCTTCTTCTGTGTCTGCCGTCCTCTCTTCCTACTTCTACCATATTTCCTGTCACTTTTTATTACTCCTCTTCCCATTTTGGGTGGCTCCGCTTTGAGTGAAAAGCCCAACAGTTTCTTATAACCCAGGAAACCATTTGCAGTGCTGGGCAGTAACCATATACCAAATAATGGGGTGATGTGGAGCCTACTATGGTGCCCCTGTAAGCTGGGTAGAGACAAATGCAGTGTCCATCCAGGAACCAAGCCCCTACACTCATCCCCACACCTCTCTGGGGTGGAGTAGTGTCTGCTACAAGGGAACATTAGTTCACTGTACAGAACAGCCCTGCAGGGGCAGTTGCCTGCCTGTAGTTGATGGGTCTGCTCTGCCAGAAAGACTGGGGTTATTCAACAACAAGCAACAGCAATCTGCACACACTGTATACATGTACAGTGCTGTATTTCTGGTATTTTTCTTTACAGATGTGCTTAACATACACCTCTGAGAGACAGAGTCAATCTGTCAACTATCACTTATATAGAGGATAAATAAGTACCATGGGAAGCAGTAGTCCTTCATGAAATGAGGAGTTAATAGCCAGCATAGTACTGGTACATGAAGTACAGAGGTTTTAGGTCCAGTTGGCTGAAGCAGTTAATATAGCACATGAACTGATGGAAAAGGGCAAACATAAAAAGCAAAATACTTTTTTAGACTAGAAGAAACTATCTAATAAGATACCAAATGATCAAGTGCTGTGGTCCATAAGGAAGCTGCTCACTGAAGAATGTGTGAAAAGTATAGTCATGGCAGTGTATATTGGCTCAAGAAATGCACCGTGGGTGAGTAGTATACAAAGTAAAGATTCAACAGTATACCCCATAAGACCAAAGATATACTGTACTTTTATTAATATTTTGGTGTCACAAGACTTCATCAGTGAGTTCACAGCTAACTTACCTTAAGAACTCCACTACCCTATGCTAATGATCTAATGCTTCTAGTGGACAGGCCTAGAATGATGGAGGTCACTGAGGAGCTGGCTTGACATGATCTAGTTGTTTCAGCAGAGTGGCCTGGTGTGGGGGAGGAAATAAATTAATATACAGTGCTGTAAAGTATCGAAGGATGCTATGGAAACAGGTGGCCTGTGAGTAAACTGTTCAGGATATAAATTGGCATTGGTTTATGGAGTAAATGAAGGAACTGTGGCTTCAAGAACATGATGGCCAAGTATACAAAGATCTGTCTAATTTTCTGTCTAGAGCCAGACACTCTAACCCCTGCCACACTGATTCTTTGCAAGATAGTTTACTTCCCCTGAGTCATTGTTTTATAACCAATGTAAAATGAACCCCATAAGAAGCTTGCAGCTTGGTCCATGCAGACCTTCATTGTGCCTCATATAAGGTCTGCAGCTTGGCAAAGGCTAATCCCATGAGGGGTGGCCACAAACA
Organism: Birgus latro; assembly: GCA_018397915.1. Classification (NCBI taxonomy): domain Eukaryota; kingdom Metazoa; phylum Arthropoda; class Malacostraca; order Decapoda; family Coenobitidae; genus Birgus; species Birgus latro. The sequence goes on along the minus strand of JAGKTI010014478.1, from coordinate 3,475 downwards.
AATCGCCTACATGTCTCCCTGTCCTCTGCCATTTGCCTCCTCTCTCTTCAACTCGTACCCCCTTCTCTCATATATCACTGTAATAATTAACAAATTAATACTGTCCTGGCTGAGATTCTATCTCGAGCCCCCATGCTTGATAAGCACGCACGTTACCACTGAGCCAAAGAGAGGATCCCCCTCTTTGCTTCTAGGCAGTGCGGGCTTTTATACACCCCATTACATCCCTCTTTTCTCCCCTTAGTGATTAATTTGGTGAGTTTTGAACACACAAGGTATCATAAGCATCGGAGGCCACCATGGGGAGGCTGCGGACCACACTGAAACAGCCCATCCTCGGGATGCAAAGACAGGGACGCTGCCAGCTAAGCAAGGAACAACAAATTGCCAACCAAGCCCCTCCCCACATCCCACCGCTACCACCAATGTAATAACTGAAATGGCACTTAACAAATTAATCACTGTCCTGGCCAAGATTTGATCTCAGGCCCCCACGCTTGATACACGCGCACGTTACCACTGAACCAAAGAGAGGATCCCCCCTTTACCTCTAGGCAATGCGAGCTTTTATACACCCCATTACATCACTCCCTTTCATCCATCCATCTCAGCCTCAGTTTCCCCCTCCCCTCCCCTCCCCTCTCCCCCTCCATCTCACTAACATACACAGTCCCAGTCAATCTCTGATTCTCCATTCTCTCCACGTGGCAAAACCATCTCAGTGTATCTCTCTTAATGTTTTCAGTCATATCCAAATCATCACCACAATGTTCTTTCACTTCCTCATTTGTTTGTCTGTCTCTCCAGGAAACTCCACAAGCTCCTCCTCAAGGTGCATGTTGCTATACAACACTGTAAATATTGTAACCAATGAAAAAAAATGAGAGGAATGGAAGTAGAATGAGGGGTATATACAACTACAGAATTTTAATGTTTTGTTACTCTTAACATCCATCCATCCATCGTCCAATCCTACGTTGCCCCATGAGGAGCGTACAAGCCCGGGACTAGGCAAGTTGGTCCTGACCTTTAAGATGAGAGTGACCAGCCTCACTCATCCCTGAGTGGCATTATGTGAGCAATAAACCCCAGCCATCCCTTGAATATAAACCTTCACCATCTCAATCCAACTGAAGTGCCGCAGTTACCAGTACCCACTAAACCAACAAGTGCCATAATTTGGTTATATGGTTACCACCCAGCATAGCAAATGGTTTCCTGGTGTACAGGCAAGTGTCCAGTTAGAAGGGATGGGCTAAGATATGGGAATACATTCCTTAACCCACTCAGCCTAAGTACAGTATATCTTTTATATATTATTCTTGCCACTGCTCATCAATACTGTATATTTCAGGGAAGACCTCAAATAGTGCATGAGTTAATGCAGGCCAGCTATATCACATTTCTCTAGTATGAAAAGTTTGCAGGCTGAATATAACTGGCAGTAGCAATGCTAAAAAGAAAATTACATCCTCACTGTACTTTAGTACAGTACTGCTTAAGCAGAAAGTGTATATTAAGTGGTAGTACAGGATGAAGAATATTAGGGAAAAAAAAAAAATATTCTGTGACCTTAATCTGTTTGGCCATGCAGACCCATCAACCACAGGCAAGCCACTTCCCCTGCAGGGTCATTCCATGCAGTGAACTGATGCATCCCAGCAGCACACAGCCAGTAAAAACGTTAAAATATTTGGGAAAATGGAGCAACTAATGGCATACAAGGAGAAAAGCAGGGAAATGGATGCCAAGATGGATGGAGAAGAATGTGAGAGGAACACAGAAAAGTATGATAAGAGGTTTGAAGATGTATACCTGCATTGACCTTGAAGTTCAACTAAACTAGAAAAAATAATTTGAGGCTTTGACAGCTCATGCATACAAGTGCTACTTTGAGGGGGGGGGGAATGGCTGTCAATACTGCCCCAATAAACTAAACTTACTTAGAATTGTCCTCATAACATATAGCTGGCAACTAGCCGGGTAGGATGCTGTAGCAATGGCTCAAAGATTTGCCAAGGGGCACTTTTACCAGTCAGTTTCCACAATATTAATGTATTTAATCAGCAGTCATTTAAAATTTTTGTAATACAACTTGGGCTGTGTTCCTTCAATGGATTCTGATACTATACCAGTACTGATTGTTATATTTTTCCCTGATCTAAGTTATTTAAACCATCAGGAATGATAGTGCCATTTCATTTAAAAAAAAAAAAAAATCCAATAAAATAAATTTCAAATAAAAATCTGAATAAAATTTGAATGAATCATCTAAACCCTTCTGAACAAGTACAGATGTACAGGTACTAGACAGAATCTTAGAACTTTGTTAAAATGAGGTACCATACAGGGCTTTGCAAGCAGTGCAACATTTTTTCTGTTAAAACCTTTCCAGAGCTGAAGTTGAGCACAATATGGAGCATCGCTCGGGTGAAGCACCATGTGTGTGACAATTCTAAGGTTGTGACTGACTCGCCAAGCTGCTCCCAGAGATGCGGCCACATCTAAAACCACGTCTTAAAATCATTAAGGGCACCATACAGTATGATCAGCAGCATCTTACCCCTTTCCTACCTTAAGCTAGGGTGAGACAGGGTCTAGAAAGCAAGGAAAAGAATGTAACAGTGGAAGAAGTAATCAACAACAGGTGTGCTGATTATTTGGTATAGATCTTGGAGAATGAAAGGGTAATGGAGGAGGAATTTAAACAGTGGAGAAACAGAATGAGGTATAAGGGTTTGAAAGTATATGTGGACAAAACAAAAGTGGTAATATTTAGGACAGATGGCATATTGTCATAGTAGGAGTACTGTATAGTTGTGCAGTTTGCCACAAGGGTGTGGCAAGTTACTTCAATCTGTGCAGTGAATGTGATATGTGGGAGCATGTGAAAGTGAAACATAGTGGTATTAGAGGTAGGCTGTAAGATAATGCTGATTTGGAGTGTAGTAGGTAAAGGAGAGCTCACAGGCGAGAAGTGGGAAAAGATTAACCTTGCTAGAAAATCTCTTGAGTGTGTGGAGGAGTTTTGTTATTTAGGGGATGTGCTGGAGATGGGGATGTAATAAAGATGATGAGTAGTTGGAAGAAGTTTGGGGGGCTATTACCTCTCCTGGCACTGAGTGGGCTCTGCATCTGTTCTAAGGGGTCTTTATGCAGCATGGGACTGGAGTGTATTGGAGTTCTAATGAGGATGGGTAGATTGAATTGGTTTGGGCATGTGGAGAGGATGGGGGATGACAGGTGGTGCAGAAAGTAAGAAGTGTAAACGTTGGGGGGGAATTGCAAAAGGCAGACCAAAAAGACCTGGGACGAGGTCATAGAGTGCGACCTCAGGGATAAAGGACTGAATAGTGAGGCTGCTAGAGATTGAGCAGCATGGAGAGTAGCGAGCATGCTGGAGTCATTATAAACGAAATGAAATGAATCACTGATCTGCCGAAAATAGGGGTCGTACACCCCCCATTCCCCCCCC
>JAGKTI010014477.1:0-19611 GCA_018397915.1 Birgus latro | reverse complement strand
AGAGAGAGAGAGAGAGAGAGAGAGAGAGAGAGAGAGAGAGAGAGAGAGAGAGTCTGAAGTTTATAGATGCGTGTATCAGGTTGGTTCACGTTTAAACAGCAGCACTGAGTGAGGGTGGGGTCTTGGGGGTACTGTCTCATTACTTCAGCTACCTGCAACTGATGCACTGTTCTTGTTGCCCCACTGTCTCCAGACGTTTTTGTTTACCTAAAATGAGATACATTCATAACATTTCTAATAGTGTTTAGGTGTTTTTGATAATACAATATCATATATGCTGGTGTGTGTGTGTGTGTGTGTGTGTGTGTGTGTGTGTGTGTGTGTGTGTGTGTTTTACAATGCGGTAATGATTATCATAATTTAGTGATGTTATTGCATTTTGGAAACTCGTGTTTATGACTATGGCCCTATATGTGCCTACTCAGTAGTAAATCTTAAATTTTATTGATGTTGGCGGAAGTAGCATTCTCTGAGAGTTCTCGAGTTACTGTTTGTTCTTTTGACACTGGTGGTAATATGACTGCCTCAGGTTGTTCCTAATGTGTGATGAATGCCTGAAGTAAAATTTGAACTAAAGATGGTGTTGATAATATGACTTCCTGATGATGTTTTGACTGGTCTTTACCAACCGCGAAAGCGAAGCTGGTATTGTTTTCAGTTTGTGTGTGTGTTTGTGTGTGTGTGTGTGTGTGTGTGTGTGTGTGTGTGTGTGTGTGTGTGTGTGTGTGTGTGTGTGTGTGTGTGTGTGCGTGCGTGTGTGTGTATGTGTTCGGACGATAACTTCGCAACTGTTTCACAAAATTTTACAGGTGTGTAGTCGGGAAAAAAAGCGATCACCAGTTCGAAATTGGTGAAAGTAGGTCAAGGTCTGTTTGTCTGTCTATTACCACGATAACTTCGCAGCCTCTAACGATATCATCACAGAATTTTACAGGTGTATTGCAGGGATGAAAATCTCATACGAGTATTGTTTTCAGTTTGTGTGCATGTCAGCATGATAACTTCGCAACCGCTCAGGATATCATCACGAAATTTTACAGGTGAGTAGTAGGGATGAAAATCTCCTTCGAGTTCGAAATTGGTGAAAGTAGGTCAAGGTCTGTGTGTCTCTTACCACGATAACTTCGCAACCGCTCAAGGTATCATTACAAAATTGTACAGGTTCGTATTAGGAATGAAAATCTCCTACGAGTTCGAAATTGGTGAATGTAGGACAAGATCAAGGTCATATTCCGAACCGTTAGATATGTATCGGCGCGCGACTTGTGTGATTCCCTCCTTGGGGGGGGGGGCCTCTAGTTTGCCATTATGACTACTGTGTGATTTTACGACAGTGATGTTATACACCACCTGATGGTGTTTCTACTGTGTAATCTTAGGACGGTGGCGATAGCCTATTGTAACTGAGTGTCAGTGTCAATGAATTATGCTTGGCTTTGGTTATAACAGTATTTTTATCACACTCCCAGATACCGTTATGTCCTCAACAGCAAAGAAACGCCAATATGATGATAGTTAAAATCAGTATGGATTCACAATTATCATAAAAAACTGGTGTGAATTTCCAATGTGTAATATGCCACAAAGTTTTGTCACTGAAGTGCATGAAACCGAACTTTCAGAAAAGTAAGAATGCTTCCTTCTTCATGCAAAAGGGAGAGGGAATGAAGCGAGCACGCTTTGATCATTCGGGACAGTTCAGTCGTCAAAAGGAATCTGGGTTACGTACATCGTACATGGTATAACTGAGAACTGCACAAGAAAAAAAGTCATAACACTGCAGAGAATTTAAATATCCCATGCTGTAAAGATGTAGTCCGCCATGTTATTGGATGTGATGCTGAGTAAAAGGTCACACCAGTATCTCTCTCAAGCGAAACTGTTTATCACCGAATAATAAACGTGTCTGAGGATACCAGACAACATATGAGCAAATTTGCAATCCAGCTGATGAGTCGACTGACGTGGCTGCTTGTACCCAGCTAATGATGTTTGTAAGATTCATCAGTGGTGGAGATTCCCTGGAGGATTCTTTTTTTCTGTACTAATTTAGAGTTGATTGCAAGAGGTGAAGACATTTTTCACCAAGTCTCAAATTTCCTAGAGGCTGAAGGACTTTCTTGGAACAATATTTATGCGTGCTTAACTGACGGAGCACCAGCAGTGCTTGGCCGTCGATCAGGGTCTCGTAGAAGAATGAATGAGGAAAATCATGAAACAAGGCATTTTCATTGTATGCTTCACAGATATCCCTAACATCTAAAACTCTCCCACCAGAGATAAGATTAGTACTTAATGATGTGTGTGCATGGTAAACACCATCAAGTCACGTGCCGTAAATACATGACTCTTCCACCTACTGTACCAAGAGTTTGGAGCATATGAAGAAATGTTACTCTTTCACACCTAGGTCTGCTGATTGTCACAAAGGAATGTTGTATCAAGAGTAGAGTCACAGAAAGAGGAGCTTTCCGAATGCTCCAAACGTGACAAGACAAAGTCACTTGAGTTCATCAAGAAATTGTAAGACAATCAGTGGCTCTAGAAGCTACCCTACTTGAAGGACATAATCTTAAGTCTAAACTTAGTACATAGGAGTACATAGGAAAGCAAACAGCAACAGACCTTATGGTCCTTTCGAGGCTGTTTGTTACAGAGTAGACTATGACTACAAGATCTAACTCTACATGCTGAAGGATAAGGATAGTAAAGCAAGAAGGCTCCCCCCACCTCCAAACCCTCCAGCCAAAACTGGCAAGAAAAAGTGAGAAAGACCACCATGCAGCATGGAAAAGCTGACATGGAAATTTCACAGGAAAGACTGAAAAGGAAAAGCTGCATTATATAATACATAATCTATAAGCTACCATTATGAATAACCTGAAAGAGAAAGTAGTAAAGTACAATGAATAATCGAATAAATAAATAATGCATGACACTATGTATGGGTACACTGAGTTGACGGGGCTTCTGTGGACGATGAGACTCTGTAGACATAACAACGTGAATACAGTAATCCCTTGGTCTCAGTTGGACTCTACGGGAATTCAAAAGAAACAGATACACATGAATATAGCTAATAATCTGCAGGAATTCAAAAGTTACCGATACACGTAAATATAGTGATCCCGTGGTCTCAGTTGGGCTCTGCAGGAAGAAACTTAAAACATTATTGCCGTGCATATATTTGCATTTAGTAAACTGATCCAGGCTCTAAAAGAGTAGAATAAATAAAAATCTATACAAGTGTTTTATTCAGGAGTAAACATAGTAAGCTGGGGGTTCGACGACAAATATTTATCCAGGCGACCTTTAAAGATCAGTACGGTATTACAATTTACTACATTGGAGGGCAGTTTATTCCATATATTTACAACTCTATTGAAGAAGAAATGCTTAGCTTCATGTGAGTGGAATCGTTTGCCAATTATTTTATGCCCATTGCCTCTAGTATAATTCGAGTGATCAACTGTGAAGTATTTATTGACAGCCATGTTATCTTCTCCTTTGAATATTTTGAATACTTGAATTAAATCTCCTCGTATCCTCCGTTTAGTTAAGGTAAAGAGATTCAAGGCTTCTAAACGTTCCTCGTATGGTTTATTTCTCAATCTAGGTATCATTTTTGTCATCCTTCGCTGCACTCTTTCAAGCTTTTCCATATCCTTTTTGTAATATGGTGACCAAAACTGAACGCAGTACTCCAAGTGCGGGCGTACTAAGGAATTATACAAAGTGAGAATGATATTATCGGACTTATGTTCAAATGCTCTGCCTATGAATCCAATCAATTTGTTGGCCTTTTTCACTGCTTCTGTACATTGTTTGCTTGGTTTCAAATCGTCTGTTATTATAACTCCTAAGTCTTTTTCATGGTTTACCCTATCAAGTTGGACATTATTCATGCTATAACTAGCTCTTACATTTTTACTGCCAATGTTTAGTACTTTGCATTTATTAATATTAAACTCCATCTGCCAAACTTGGGCCCAGTTAAACAGCTGATCAAGATCTCTCTGGATTGCTTGCCTTTGCAGTGCTGTATCTGCTCTGTTACCTATTTTAGTATCATCAGCAAATTTTGAAATCTTACAACACAGTCCTTCGTCAATATCATTTACATATATTAAGAAAAGAATAGGACCTAACACGGAACCCTGTGGCACTCCACTTGTAACGTTTATCCAATCTGACTCTTTTCCATTAATTACAACTCTTTGCTTTCGTCCAGACAGCCAATTTTCTACCCAACCAAGAACACTGCCACCGAAACCATGTGCCTTTAGCTTCTGAAGGAGTCTTTTGTGTGGAACTTTGTCAAAGGCCTTTTGAAAATCTAGGTAGACCACATCAACAGATTTAGTCTCATCATACATATTTAGTATATCATTGAAAAAGTCCAGCAGATTCGTGAGGCAAGAGCGATTATTACGAAAACCATGTTGTGAATCTTTGATGAGATTGTTTGTTTCTAAGTGTTTCACAAACTTGTCTCTGATAATAGTTTCGAGCAATTTGCAGACCACCGATGTTAAACTAATTGGGCGGTAGTTTTCTGGTTGGGCTCTGTTGCCCTTTTTGAATATTGGGGTTACGTTGGCAAGCTTCCATTCATGTGGCACCTTACTGCTCTTAAGTGATATGTTGAAAAGTTCAGACAAGGGTTTTGATATTTCATTCTGCAGTTCCTTCAATACACGTGGAGATATTTTGTCTGGTCCTGGTGTTTTATTCTCTTTTAATTTGTTTATTGCAAGCAGTACGTCACGATCGCTAACTGTGATGTCAGTAATTATGTTGCCCTCTTCTATAGGAATGGGGGAAACAGCGGGAATCGTGTGTATATTTTCTGTTGTAAATACTGACGCAAAGAACGTATTAAGAATTTTTGCCATCGTAGTTTCATCATCAGTGTGTTCTCCGTTATCTGTGATCAAGGGACCGATTGTTGGAGTTATTACCTTTTTACTTCTTATGTAACTGAAAAATTCTTTGGGATTTGATTTACTGATACTTGCAATATGTGCCTCGAGGTTTTTCTTACTGCATTTAATTAATTTTTTGGCTTTTTGTCGAAGGGCATCGTAATCATTTTTATAACTTTGACTCTTTGTGGTATTATAGTTTTTATGTGCAAGATTTTTAGCTTTCAGACAATGTTTAATGTCGGAGTTCCACCATTTGGGTTTAGAATTTTTGGCAGGCCTTCTGTTGCGCATTGGAATGCATAACCTGACAGCACTGTTGAGAGTTTCCGTAAAAAATTTCCAAGCATCATTGATATCTAGAGTTTGGACAATAGGATGCCAGTTGCCTGCACCTATAATTGCCTTTAATTTCATAAAATTTGCTCTCTTAAAGTCAAGCACTTTCTCACAACTGGCCCTGACACTGTCTTCACAGAATTTAATGTTGAATTTAACTATGCGATGATCACTTGTACTAAATTCTTCTCCTACAATTACGTTACTCACTACATTTTCTGATGTGGCTAAGACAAGATCTAGGATGTTAGATCCACGTGTCGGATGATTTACAAATTGATATAAAGAACTTTCCTGCAAGTTTGTATACAGGTCTAACCCTGTATGTGAGGATAGGGCTTCTCCCCATTTTGAAACTGGTAAATTAAAATCACCAAATATTACCGTGCTTTGTGTACAAGATATTTCGGCAATTTGATTGTAGATTTCGTTATCGATGTTGAGTGGCTGACCGGGTGGACGATAAATTACCCCAATGTTGATTTTATGACAGGATTCATTTCTTAGCTGAATGTAAATAGTGTCAATGTTTTCAATACATGGCTTGGTGATTTCGACTGGATGAAATCCTGATTTAATGTATAACAACACACCGCCCCCTGTTCGATTTTTCCTTTCGCTACTGAAAATGTGATAGCCTGGTAAATTAAATTCTGCTAGAAAATCTCCCTGTTCAGTATCTAGCCATGATTCTGTTATACCAATTACATCATAATCGTCGGTAAAGACAAGGGCCTCTAAATCAGAAAATTTATTGCGTAGACTACGCGCATTAATAAGAATAGCTTTAATATGTTTTCTTTTCCAAAGTGAGGGGCTTCCATTACATGCTGATTTGTCGGGCAGCATGACATCTACGTTTGCCTCCCGTGATGTCTGTTTTTTCTCCAGAAAAAACTTACGGCATCACTTAGCAAACGACCGAGACGGGCAGAACCAACAGCATTCAAGTGCAGTCCATCATTTGCAAATAGTGTTCGCTGCTCGTAGAACTGGTTCCACGTGTCGATGAACTCAACTCCTTCCTGTACGCAAAGTGACTTGACTCTGTTATTTACACTAAAAGCTCTGCTGAAGAAGGCATTCCCTGCATTAATCCTTGGGAGTATGCCTGAAATTAAAATATGATTAGTTTTCTCCTTGTAGCGTCGGATCATCTTTCTGTACTTTTCCATCAGCTCCTCCGATCGGGTTTGCATGACATCGTTTGTACCTGAATGAATGATAAGAAGGCTGTCATTTTCCGCGTTCTCAAAAACTTCTTCCACAGCCTCCGTTACGTCGTCTACTCCTGCACCTGGAATACAAAAACGCTTTCGTTTAGAGGGTGCCCTGCCGCAAAATTCCACCAACTGACCACGGATGATGGAGTCCCCCACAACCCGCACCTCGTGGGGCTCTTCCTCTACTTCCGAGAGAATCTGAAATTTGTTGTATGTGGTTACTGGAATGATGCTCCTTTTTCTCACAAACCTGGCACCATTCCGGACTGGCTGAAACTCGTTCTGTACAGTGGGGGGAGAAGTAACTACAGTAGGAGGAGGATGGTCAGCCTGGACAGCGGTTGGCCGAGCAGTGGGGCTATCATCCACAGTATGACCAACATTATTCGCAATGAACTCCTCAGGCACATCAACTTTCTGGGTCAGGCTGTTAATTTTATTTGTAGCCTCGGTCAGCTTATCTTCAAGGCTCTGACGTAGTTTGCACATCCTGCAAACATTGGAACGGTCTGTATAAAAGGATCCAGTAAAACTACCGGAGCAGGATACGCAAATGATGTTCCGCGGCATTCTGAAAGGAAAGTTAATTGTTACCTGAATTAGGGAAATAAAATTATACTACAATCTGAAATATAACAATAAGGTAGGAATGACTACCTTACTGGTTGGCAATGTACCTGCTGAGTATTTATTAGCAATCTGTTACAGTGAAAGGAAAGTTAATCATTACCTGGAATGGGGATATAAAATTATACTACAATCTGAAATATAATAATAATGTAGGAATGACTACCTTACTGGTTGGCACTGTACCTACAGAGTATTTATCAGCAATCTATTACAATGAAAGGAAAGTTATCCGTTACCTGGAATGGGGAAATAAAATTATACTACAATCTGTAAAATAGTCACAACACGGTCATACAATGCACAAAGTTAATTATTTCCTGAAAAGTCTCGATATATGAAGATACTATAATATCCTGCCTGTATAGAAATGGGAAAGATATTTCACTGTAAAAATTAGTGCAAGTAAAAGGGAAACAAAAGAAAAAAGAAATTGTTGGGCAATAACAATAACAACTAGACTGCCGGGTGTCGAAAATGTAAACAAACGCAGACGCCGTCCCTCTTTTTGCTAATTTATCGTTTACTGTGATAAAATAATGGTTCACTGGTGTAGTAGACAGTCCTATCTTAATTCATTAACACTTAATTGGTTCTGAGACCTAAAAATTAAGAATACAAAGCGCAAATTCCTATGGTTTTTCAAGGGTAACTCGTCTGGCCCTCTGGCGGGAGACGGCTGAAGTAACAAAGCCAATCAAACGCACATCCACAACAACACTCACAGACGTTGAACAATCCGTATTTACACTTCACAACATACACTTAGCGACCAGACAGTCAACCAGATCACTCACCCAAACTCAGGACTATCACACTATCGTAATCACACACGCAAAACACTGAAACAAGCACTTAGCTGTGGGTATTCGCAGAGCAGTCTAGCAGGACGTCTGTCCAGTATGGCGGCTCGACAAACTAATCCTCCCAAAGTCATTTTACTGCCGTGATTGATTTCACAGACAAACGAAGATCATTCCACATGAAGCTGGAGCTGTGGGAAAGGAAGGTCAGAGACAAAAATCTTACAATGTCCGAACATCTTAGCGAGGCACTTGATAAAAGCAAATGAATTGGAAAAGTAGAACTGGTGCACCCTGTGCAAACACACCTTTCTTCCCAGTGGATGGAGTTGCAGTCTCGTTTACCTGAATTGAAAGAGTTGGAATAAAAATTGATTAGAAACCCATTCATTGTTGATGTGTACCTTCTTCCAGATAACATGCAAGAAGAATTCCTAGAGTTGGTGAATGAGAGTGTTGCAAAAATGCATTTGAAACACCTCCTTTGACCAAGTTCTGGTCTAAAATGAGTGAGTTTTACCCTGCTGTAGCTGATGTTGCTGTGAGGTCTTTGATGATGTTCCCTAGCACTTATCTATGTGAACAAGGACTTTCAACGTTGTTGAACAGTAAAACTAAGCACCAAGCATAACTTAATGTGGAGCATGATCTTCGAGTATGTCTGTGTAATATTGCTCCTCAGATTAAAAAAACTTGTTGGGACAAAACAGGCACAGCTTCCACACTCAAATTAATACTGGTTGTCATTTTTAAAACATGGTGTTAATACTTACATGCCAAATGAAGTAATTATAATTTCGTTAGTCTTAGAGTGGAAGCTCCCTGTCCTGTTGATTGCAGATGATACTGTGTTGTTAAGTGAAGACGAAGGGGAGCTGCAAGGCTTGGTGGATGAGTCTGGGAGAGTATGTAAGAAACAGAATCCAAAGGTGAATGTAGGGAAGAGTAAAGTTATGGTCTTCGAAAGAAATGAAGTTACTGAATGTGCAATGAGGTTGGATGAGGAGGAAATGGTAAATGTGAGTGCGTTTAAGTACTTGGGTAGTGTGATGAGTAAGGATGGAAGTTTAAAGGATGAAGAGCATGAAAGGGAGCAACAAGGAAGAAAGGTTTCTGATAATTTGAAGGAAGTGATAAGAAACAGGGAAGCGAGCATGGAAGTGAAAAAGTTACTGCATGACAGTATTGCGATACCAACTCTAACGTGTGGAATTGAAGCTTGGACCTTGTTGGAGGGACACAGATCGAGAGAGAGAGCAGTGGAAATGAACATGTGGTCACATGGAGAGACAGACTGACAAATTGAGGAAGTGAGGGAGCGTTGTGGTGTGGCTGTGGATGTGACAGGAAGCATTAGGAGAAACACACTGAGGTGGTTTGGCCATGTGGAGAGGATGGAGACCGAGAGACTGATAAGGAGAGTGTATGTGAGTGAGGTGGAGGGGGGGAGAGGAAGGGGGTTGCCAAGGTTGAGATGAAGGAATGGAAGTGGAGAGATGTATGAGAAAGGGGGGGGGGGTGAGCTGGGAGAGGGGCAGTGAAATGGCGGGGGACAGGGCGATATGGAGGCGATTTGTTTGTGGCCACCCCTTACGTGATTAAGGCATCTGGCAATAGATAGACAGATAGATAGATAGATACATAGTCTTACAGTATCTGGTATGATACCATTCTACAGTGAATTAGCTTTTCTTTATGCATGAGAGAGGGCACCAAAGGCCAGGAGCCCGCAACATTATTCCCTCCAAAAAAAGAACAAAAACTATAATAGCAGAGAGCCAAATTCAAGATCCATTCATTTCGAGGTGCCTGGACACACTGTGTTTGAAAGACTGGAGATCATAGGAAATAGGAAATCCAGACAGAGGAACACAGTTCCAGAGCTGACCTGTTGCATTCATGAAGGACTGGGAGTAACGGTTAACTCTTGCATTTTTGAGTTGGACAGAAAAGGAATAAGAGTTTATCAGACGGGTGCTACGCACCCAACGTAGTGGTAAAGGGATGCAGGCAAACAGTTCAGAGGAGCAGTGACTATTGGAGTAGTAATAGAAAAAAGATAAAGATGCAACAGTGCAGCAAAGAGACCGAGGTTGAAGGGAGCTAATAAGAGGAGGACTGTTAATGAGACAAAAAGCCATTGACTCCACCTTGTTGTGGAGGGCTGTATGTGGGGAGCCTCCCAACACATGAGAGTTGTACCGTACACATGGATGAAGAAACATGTGTATAAAGTCAACAACTGTGCAGGAGTAAAGAAGGCAAAGAGTCGGTTCAGCACAACTAATATCTAGGAAGCAGACTTTGCTAGAGAGGTAATATGATCTTTCCAATGTAAATCTCGAGAGAATGAAACCCCACATATGTTTAAAGATGATGCAGGCTTGACTTGGATATTGTTAAAACTTTGAGGATACTCCTACAGAAGATTTTGTCTGACTGAAAGACTTAAGACCAGAGTTTTTGATCCATTAAAAACAAGATTATTTTAACCCCACTCAGAGATATGAGCCAAATCAGACATTAGGTGTACAATAGCTTCATCCCTTGTTTGTTGAAGTAACTGCTGAGAGAGGCGCTGCAGAAAGCGAAGGAAAGGTGAAGGTTGGAGTCATCAGCATATGAGTGGATAGGGTTCGATGTACTGCACGGACGGCCGTTGATGAATAGAAGGATGAGAGCTGGTGATAGGATAGAGACCTGAGGAACACCACTATTGAGAGCTCTAGTTGAAGAACAGTGGCTGTCTACAACAGCAGGTATAGAAAGACCAGAAAGGAAGCTAGAGACAAAGACACAGATAGAAGGATAAAACATTTAAGAGGGCAGTTTGGAAATTAAAGATTCATGTCAGACTCGATAGAAAGCCTTTGAGATGTCAAGTGCAATGCAAAGCTTCCCCAAAGTTCCCAAAGGAGGATGACCAGGAGCCTGAAAGGTAGATGAGAAGATCGCCAGTGGATCATCCCTGCCGGAACCCATAATGATGATGTAAAAGAAGGTTATGATAGGAAAGGTGCTTTATTTTTTATTTATTTATTTATTTATTTATTTTTGTTAAGGATACACTCAAATACTTTTGAAATGCAGGATGTTAAAGTAATTGGGCGATAGTTACAGGGATGGAAATGGTCACCTTTGTTTGGGACAGGCTGAATGAAAGAGAACTTCCGGCAAGAAGGAAAGGTACAAGTTGACAGACAAAGATTAAACAGTTTACCTAGATGGGTGTTAGCACAGAAAAACATTGTTTGACGATAACAGTAGGGATCTTATCAGGCCCAAATGCCTTGTTAATATTGAGGCCAGTGACTGCAGAAAATACAGCAGCTGAAGAAATTTTAAAGTCAGTCATGAGCAAGTCGGGAGGGGGGGGGTGATGGAGGAACATCATCAGAATCATCTAAGATGGAACTGGAGGAGAAAGTTTGACCAGAGTTCTGCTTTCTCAGTAGAAGTAGCTGTGGAGCCATTAGAGCATAAAAGAGGAGGGAAGGATGATGAGGTAAAGTTGTTAGAAAGTTTTTGGCAAGCTGCCAGAAGTAGCAAGAAGAATTTTTTGGGGAGAGTTCAGAACATTTAGTACGAATTCAATCATTTTTAGGAGAGCGACAAACAGACTTAGCGTGATTCCAGGTGGAAACATAAAAGAGATGAGATTCAAGGGTGAGTTGGCACTGGTACCTTGTGTAAGCCTTCTCCCTGTTGTGGACAGCATTGGAACAAGTGTGATTAAACTATAGTTCCTTTGCATTAGTCATTGGATACGTGAATGGAATGTATGCTTACAAGTCCTAGGGAATAACATCAGTACTGAGCAAAGCACACTCAGAGGCTGTCGGCAATGGAAGCAATAATCATTCCAGGGAAAATCAAAGAAGTATTGCCTGAGGGAGTCACAATCACCAGCTCCAAAGTGCAAAAGCCGCTGCTTCCTGGGAGCAACCACAGGCCCTACTTGAACGATAGGACAGGTTAAGGTGATAAGGATCAGGGGAACTCAATGGGGAGGAAAGATTAACCGCATAAGCAGAAGGATTAGTTGTAAGGAAGAGGTCATGTTTGTTGGAACTCTCTCCAAGGTGGACTGGGATATGGGTAGGGTGTTGTATAAGCTGCTCTAGGTCATTAATGATAGAAAAGATATTGGCTTTTTGCCAGATGGATCAGTGAAAGGAGAGGAGAGCCAAAGATGGTACTGGACATTGAAATCACCTAATATGGAGATTGCAGAGAAAGGAAAGATGATAGAATGTGTTCCATCGTAGAAGTAAGATAGTTAAAGAATTTTTCATAGTCAGTAGAATTAGAGTATAAGTAGACAGCAAAGATATATATAGTAAGAGACTGACAGGACAGCTGAAGCCAGAGAGTAGAGAATTCAGAAGATTCAAGTTCAGGAACATGAGAGCAAAACATGTCGCTGCATACATATACACAATAGCCACATTTGGCTTTGAAATGAGTATAGCGAAAGTAGGAGAATACAGAGAAGAGGTTTTTATCAGTTGCCTCAGACATCTGAGTCTCAGTAAGAAAGAGAAGATAAGGTTTAGAGGAAGAGGTGGTGTACAACAGACAGAAAGTTAGAGGAAAGGCCTCGAATGTTGCAGAACTGACGAAGTAAGTCAGTCAGTTGTTTCAGGCATCTTGCTTTGTCATCGCTGGGAGAGGGGCAGATGATGGGGTCTTTGATCCCCCCCCCCCCAGGTGGGGACTCCGAGGCTTGGTTATGACTCCATTATTATTGAATTTTGAATATTAAGTGTTGTGTGTAATGTGCATATAGCTTGGTGCGAGCATGCGTGCATACTTGCTTGGTGGGTGGGTGCGTTTTTTTTTTTTTTCTCATGTGTTCTACTCTCGGCATTAGTTTCACATTTTGTTCCGAAGGAACAGTAGTCTTTCTCAATATCATACACCACATGAGAGTGTGCTTGTGTGGGTAAGAACCCATTAACGGACTTCCACCAGACTTTTGTCACTGATGCAGTATGAGGAGAGGATGACCTAATTAGGTCACCTAGGTTACGAGGTCCAAGGTCAAGGTCATATGAGGTCGACTTAATTTATCCTTGTGGGCATGATATCTCCTGAACCCCTTAACAAATTTCTACCGATCTCTTCTCAGTGTTACAGTATGAAGGGATGTTGGACTGATTAGTTCAGCAAGGTTAGTGGGTCATAGGTCAAGATCATATGGGGCTGACTTAGTTTATCCTTGTGGGTGAATGTCCGTAACATTAATGTGGGCGCGATATTTCATGAACCCATTGTCCGATTTTCACCAGACTTTCGTCGGTGATGCAATAAGAGATGCTGAAATAATTAGGTCAGCCAGGATAAAGAGTCAAAGATCAAGGTCATATAGCGTCGACTTAATGTATCCTTGTGGCCGCCATATCTCCAGAATCCTTCAATAGATTTCGACCAAACTTTTGTCAGTGATACTGTACGAAGGGACGATGAACTGATTAGGTCACTAAGGTCAAGGGGTCAAGGTCATATGGGGTCAGCTTTGTTTATCCTTATGGGTACGATATCTCATGAATCCCTCGACGGATTTTGACCAAACTTTTTTCAGTGATAAAGTAGGAAGGAACGATAAGCTAATTAGGTCAGCAAGGTCATGGAGATCGTATGGCGAGTCCGTGTGCAAGGCTTGGCAGAGGCATACCGAGCAAAGCTTTGTGTTCGTAGCTCGGGGTCCAAGTTCTTGGCTTCTCATTTTCTTCATAAAGTAGCTTTAGTTTCACTCCTGTGTAGCATCATTGCACATTGACTATGATGTTAATGTTTAACTGTTTAATAATGTCTGTATAATTTCAATCATTTGATATTATCCATTTTAGTACCACTGTATATTGAATTACTCTTAACATAGTACCATTCTGTATTCAGTGTCAGATTAATGGAGTACGAGTTGATGGTCTGATTACTCAGGGGATACTTGGTGTAAAAAAGGTTGAGAATCCCTGGTCTAGAAGTAACAAGAAGAATGAAAATAACTGTGAAATCATGCCAGTTAGAAAAAAAAAAATGAATCGGTACGCAATCAAACTGACGAAAACTGTTATCTCTCCATCTCGAATGCCGAATTACTGTGCATTGACAGTTCATAATGATTCAAATCAGGATTTGATCTGCAATGGGTTTGGAGGTATAGCACTGTTCTTTTCTGCCATTCAGTTACTTGAAATTAGCTCAAGAAGACAATATTCTGGCAAAAAAAAAACTGCAATTGTAACCATCATTTACCCTTTTCTTTACTTAACCGTTTCAATATGGTGGTACACTACTACTCATTATTCAGGCTGGCACCAGCTGAGAGAAAGCCAAACAATCCAGAGCTTCAAATAATCCCTTGATTTTCTTTTCTTTTTTTTCTTTTGCACACGGAGGGGGTTTATTTATGCAAGAACAAGACGATTTTGTTCATTCGAGAGAAAGCTTATCAGGAAGAGGATTAATTACAACAGTCCAGTGATGTATTTATTTATTTATTTTTTAATGCAAGGAAGAAGGCACCAAAGGCCATGGGCCCGCATACTGTTCCTTCCAAGAAAAAGCAAAAACAATACAAAAGAGAGCCAAATTCAAGATCCATTCATTTCGAGATGCCTGGACACACTGCGTTTGAAAGACTGGAGATCATTTAATCCTTGTTATCTCCAGACTTTTTTATTTGGTGTTGGAGAAATTTTTCAATTGGGGAAATTGGCATAAAATCGTCTAGTGGTAGAAGAAATAAAGCAAGAAAGACGTCATCGGAGAAAATGGAGGACGCAGTAAAATGATAAAGCCAGTCACATATTACCTTCTCCGGAGTATAAGAGTCTGAGGCTTAGTTACCACCGTCCAAAACTTTAATGGGTAAGAGACCGACCCAAGTATCTGGTAGTTTTGCATAATAGAAGCAAATCTAAGTACCTTTAACATTCGATCCATAACGCATAAGCTACAGCCTTTTCCTACACGAGACCTCCACCACCAAACCACCGGTAAGGCGTCCAGGGATAATCGAGATGGAATATTTATCCATAGACCTCAAAAAAGAAGAATCCAATAGGAAATGAAATCGTTCAGCGTTAGCCCCAGTAATACAGAGATTTTGTCAGCCATGCTGATTTAGTGAAGGGATAATATGCAAAATATTTCGATTAAAAAACTGGTTCGGTAGTGGAAATTCTCTGCAGGCCATGAGATTATGGCGGTTGTTCTTGGCTTCATGTGAAACTCTTCCTGTCAGACGGTTTTACTAATTTTTGAAGAGGTGGCGCTCACCATCCACTCACTCGATGTAATACTGCTTTGGGTGTCTGCCCTTTCCTCTCTTCCTTCCTTCCTCTTCTGCCTTTCTTTCCTTCATTCTTTTCTCTTCCTTCTGCCAACGGGTGACTTTACATTCCCCCCTTCTATCTTTCTTCCCTTCATTCTTTCCTCTTCCTTCTGTCTACAGGTGACTCTACACTGAGTGACAAGCCAAATGGTTTCCTGTACACCAGGAAACCATTTACTACGGTGGATGGTAACCATAACACCAGATTATGGCGCCTGGTGGTTTAGTGGGTAATTACGGCGCTCCAGTCGGATTGAGCCCGTGCAGGTTTATATCCAAGGGATGGTTGGGGTTTATTGCCCACGGAATGCCACTCAGGGATGAGAGAGGCTGGTCACTCTCATCTTAAATGTCAGGACCAACATGCCTAGCTCCGGGCTTC
Organism: Birgus latro; assembly: GCA_018397915.1. Taxonomy (NCBI): domain Eukaryota; kingdom Metazoa; phylum Arthropoda; class Malacostraca; order Decapoda; family Coenobitidae; genus Birgus; species Birgus latro. Next base: position 3,973 of record JAGKTI010014477.1, on the reverse strand, counting down.
TACGCTTCTTATAGGGTAACATAGGATTGGATGATGGATGGATTATTTAGTAACATTATCTCTAATTTTTAATATTATTTATTATTATTATTATTATTATTATTAGTAATACTATTTTTTGGCTATTATTACTATTACTTTATGCTTGCCAGGTCAGATTTATTCATCTGCTACTGATACCATGTAATCCAGTACTACCTGTGTTAATGTCGGGCCATCGGCGATTAAACCGGTAACGCCACTAGTTTTGCTCAGTGAGAAGGGTGGCTAGACCCAGAAAGAGAAAAACAAGACCTGTCAGAGGGCGCATGAGCTTCCGTGCCAGTGGCCATCAAGCAGAATAGGTGGAGATCGTTAGCTTTCGTTGGTAGTCCGCCTAGGAGAAAGAAAACTCTGAATGCAAACCTGGGGTAGTCTGGCAGGATAGTGTCCCCCACCTTCCCCAGATTTTTGTCGTTTTACAAAATGGGATAAAATTTAAAGAGCCTCAGAGGATCCAATAACTGCCCAGGACCCAGACCAAATGGGCGGGTTTGTATGGCAGCGTGGACTGTGAGAGGCATGAATGAGGAGAGCAGGAAGGTGGAAGTGGCGGATATGTTTAAGAGCGCTAGGTACGCCATGAGGGTACGGTGTGAAACGAAGATGAAAGGGTGTGAAGTGGAGGAGTGTAAGTGTAAGGTCGGGTATGAATGCATGTGTAAGATGCAAAGAAGGATTTGTGTTGCTGATGAGTGATGAGTGGCAGAGTGGTAGGATAGATTATGTTTCACTTCGAGATGTATTTATATAAAGTTCCAGTTCAGTAGGGTGGTATTGATTGTAGAGCAGGCACCTTGTGTGATAAGGGTGACCAGGAGTTATGGGAGAATTAACATTGGTCGTGTGGATAATGTAGTGGATCGTTATGGAATGCCAGGGGATACTGAAGGATATGTTTCAGGAAAGGAGCTTGTATCATTATTTTTTCACTCATCAAGCGGAACCAGGATTCTGGGGACCTGAATGGTGATTGAATGGGTGTGTGACTCATCCAGCTTGGCAAATTTGGTTAAAATCTTCCTCTCTGCTTATTTATTTATTTATTTTATTGGCTCTTTGGATCCTATCTCACCCCTGTTTGGGGTGGGAAAGGGGGTCCGGATGATGATAAATTATCACTGATAATACTCTCCGACAAGGAAAGCATGTCTTCACCCTGATTGTTTGTTTGTGTGCTTGTCTGTCAGCAGGATTGCCCCAAAACTAAAATAGATATCTGGACCAAATTTTGTGGGTAGATAGCCCATATCCCAGGAAACAGATTCTGGATTCGGAAAACACTTTTTTGCGAACCCTAATCAGTGATGAGAAAACCTAACCCATTATGAAGAGTGGTTTGGAAATTACGTTGCTCTTGTCGGAGAGATGTGCTCCAGTGAGTGCCCCTCTACTTTTTATTATTTTTGTTCTGTTATTTTTGTCTTTGTTGTCGTCGTCGTCGTCATCGTCATCGTTGTTGTTGTAGTAGCCTCTTTTGGAACATGAATCTGGTGGGCTTGAGGTTGAAGCCGCCCTTCTATAGTCCATCATTCTCCTTTTGAGCGAAAGGGAAGGAGCTGACGATGATTATAATACCAGGCAGCTTCACCACCCAGTTGTGTTGGAAGCGAGAGTAAAGTAGTAATCAAGTCATCAGAAATTGTAGATGTACCGGTATAAACCGAATACAAAACAAAACTAACCTTTAATACACACATATATGAAAAGATAGGACAAAATAATATGCCATTTCCAGTGGAGTTCAGTTTGGTAGGATTGGTTTATTGTTGTCATTGTCGATTAAGTTGCATCCAGCTGAGTCTAAATTGTTAAGTGTAACTGGTCGCTGTAGTTGAGAGGAATAGTTTTTTGTTGTTATAGTCGACTGAGTAGCATCCAGCTGAGTTCAGATTGGTTGGTATAATTGGTTTTTGTTATAGTCAGTCTTAATCTGTTACAGAGCCAGGGGGGATCCCGTGAGCACTCTCTGCCCGTCTACGGCCCTGGGATACTATATTGTATCCGTAGCAGTATCAAATATTTCTCTTGTAAGACTATGTATTTCTCCTTTCAGATGTTTGAAAGAGTTATAGTGACGATATGTTTTCTTTGATGTCTTACGTAACTCTGTTTTGAAGAATCCTTGACTGAGGAATTTTCTTCTGATCTGTTGGATTCTTGTAGTAAAGTTTTCCAAATTTGCACTTGCCTTTGCGACCCGTAGCAATCGAGACGTGTATACACTATACGCTGGAACTCTAGGTATGTTTCCCGACAAATTTGGGTATGATACAATTTCAAAATTATAATCATCTCTTTTATCACAGAGTTGTGTTGATATAACTTTGTTTTCTATTTTAATATTAATTTCCAAAAAAATTGTTCGGCAGTTGTCAGTGTTTTCTTTATTTAATACTAGTGCTTCCGAATATATTCTTTTGTCCTTTCATTCATTTCTTCATCATTGTTTAAGGATATTAGGTCATCAATGAATCGTCTAGTTTTGTTAAATTTCTTCGCTACTGAATATTGCGCTTTTGACATTCGTTGCATCCACTTGAATTCGTAACTATATAAGTAGATTTCCCATGAATGGGGCTGGGTCTGTTCCCATGGGTATTCCTACGCACTGTTTGAAAACCATATTTCCACAAGTAAAAAAGCAGTTTTCTACCAGGTGATTTGTCATATCTGTTATCTGATCCTCTGAGAACGTCAGGTTTTTGCCATCTCTTTTATTTACCCAGTATCCTTCGTGTTCACCTACTGTGATCAATTTCTTATTCAGTCCTTTAAAAGCAACTTGCACTGTCCATTTCAACTTCTTTTTAATATCTTCGCGTTCGATCTTCTTGTATAACGTTGAAAAATTATATGTTGCTACGTTTCATGCATTTCTTTTGTGATTCATGGAATCAATATCCTTTCTGCACATTTCTGAGTTATCACATATCCACATACGGTTGATTTCTGTATATAAATTTACTTTATTACAATATCTTTTGTGCTGCTTGTAAATCAATTTATAAATCTGTGACATTTCCTTTGCCAGTAATTTTGTTGCACATACAGTACTCTGGAGGAAATTATGAATCTGGATTTTACAGTGTCTTTATGCATTTTTACTATACTATGTATGTATGGTAATTTTTTATCTACCGTGATTCCGTGACTAGAAGAGTATGATGACTGCCTTTCAACAATCGTATTCTCATTACTACTAACTGTTGTGTATGTTTTGGAGACTTGATCTGTCATGCCCAATTCTTGTAAAATTGTTTTTATGTAATGTACTTTGCAGATGATTGCTATATTATTATGTGCTTTGTCTACTGGGACCAAAACATACGACTTGTGCAAGTCTTCAAGATCCTTCATTGCTTCCTTATCTCTGAGTAATCCTTACCTCTGAGTGCTGGTTTTGGCAATCTTCATCTAGAATAGTGTTTCTTGAGTTTGCAGATTTTTTCATCAACTTCTTGCGTGACTTTTACCTTCTATTCCTTCATAAAACATTCATTAACTTCTAGTTTACACCATTCTGCAGTACATTTTTTGAGGGCGATGTTAACATTTTCTCTCTTGTTTCCAATTGCCCCTTCCCTTTACCTTCACGATAATTCAATTCTCATTTCTTTAGTTTTCGTAGTCTAATATTTTTTATTATGTCCAGGTTACCTGTTATTACATGCTGATGATGACTGTCAAAGAACTCTGAATCGTAACACTTACACATGATTTTGCGTCAGCCATTCTTTAACATTTAATTCTTCAATAGTGTTTTTGTAGTTTAGTAATCTTCCTCTTATAGTTGGACCATACTGATATACGATCACTGGGGCTTCTTTATTTTATAATCCAGTAGGAATACTCTCCTTGATATATGATGACTTGAAACGTTTATTCAGTTCCAATTTTTCTATGCCTTTGTTACAAAATTGAACACACACAC
>JAGKTI010014476.1:0-21618 GCA_018397915.1 Birgus latro | reverse complement strand
CGCCATTTTCAGAACTGTCACCACCACCACGATCATCATCATCATCATCAATATCACCAACAGCACCACCCCTACCACCACCACAACCACGATCATCATCATCAATATCACCACCAGCATCACCCCTACCATCATCATCATCACCATCACAGCCACGATCATCATCACCAGCATCACCCCTACCACAATCATTATCACCATCACCACCACCAACACCAATATGATTACTGCCAGTCATCATTATCATTATCATTATTAACACCAACACAATAATCATCATCATCATCTTAAGCTTATTTCTCATAATTTCAATGGGGTGCGTAGCAGCAGACAATTTAAAAGGCCTGAATGATGAGTGGAGGGATGTGTGGATCATTTCACTGGGCACTCTGACAATAATCTCTCTCTCTCTCTCTCTCTCTCTCTCTCTCTCGTTACGTTTGGCCATCTTATTCACTCACTCTTCCGTTATTATCTAATATACCATAATCCCGGGCGTGTGTGTGTGATGCAGCCAAAACTGGAAAAAGGATTTTGATGAAGCTAGGCAGTATGGTTGGAACTGGGTTCCAGATGGGCCAGTTTCAATTTCATGTCGACTGATATTATCTGAAGTGATGTTTTGAACCCTAATAATAGTCTCCATTGGTGCAGTATTACAGGGCATTTCCGCGGAGTTTCATGCTTCGCCACAGGAACGGCTCTCATTGGGGCAACTGTTTCGACGCATAAATCGTTGGTTGCGAGCAAAGAGAAGCGCAGTTCAGAAACAGCCCTCATTCAAGCAAGTACTGAGCATCGAAGCAGTAATTCGTTGGTTTCAAGCAGGATGAGGCGTAGTTGAAAAACGACACTCATTTCAACAAACCATGCCTGTCAAAGGAGTAATGGAATCTAAAATATATATACTGTAATTGTGTGTGTGTGTGTGTGTGTGTGTGTGTGTGTGTGTGTGTGTGTGTGTGTGTGTGTGTGTGTAGCCAAACTGGACAAAGGATTTTGATGAAACTTGGCAGGATGGTTGGAATTGATTCTCAAATGATCCAGTTTCAGCTTCCCCTCAATTAATCTTTGTTCTGGACTCTGATAACGTCTCCGCCGGTGTTACAATACTGACTTACAATCGTAGTTAAATGCTGAAACATCTGAGCTCCAAGCACAACTACAGTTAGCCTATGCATCATTCCTCGAACCTCAGATGCTTTAGGGTCAAATTACGACTGTGTGCGGAGCAGGACTCGTGTTGCTGAACGTACGTCTACAGTCCGATGTATATTGCTTCACTCATGCTACGAACAGACGATTTTAATCAGCAGAAAATGGTGGTATATGTGCTGGTGGTAGCTCTGTGGTGGTCGTGATGGAGGCAGTGGTGGCAACTGAGACGATGGTACTGGCAGTAACTGTGATGATAAGCGACTCGTGGTTCAGTGACGGCTCTAATTTGGACAAGTGCTGGGCGGCCTGATGGGGCCACGAGGTTCTTGTTTCTCACTAGGACAAGTTGCACCCCCCCCCCTCCCTCCCTCCCTCTCTCTTTCTCTCTCGAAGCTCGCCATCCTCTCGCTCACTCTCACTCAGTTCGGATGTCGGGGCGGCCCAACACCGGATAACGTAGGCCAGACTCTTGTGGAGGACCAAAGATCTTTTTGGGGTGTGGAGTGAGAAACAGGGGTTATGAGAGAGAGTGCTGCTCAAGTGCATCATCAATTTTAGTAAGAGGTCACGAGAAAGGTACCCCTAAAAGCATCATTAATTTTAGTAAGAGGTCACGAGAAAGGTACCCCTAAAAGCATTATTAATTTTAGGATGAAATCACAAAAAATGGACCCATATGTGCATAATTAATTTTAAGTATTTTACTGTTTTCATTTTTTTTTTTCTAGCCTTCCCTCCCTTCTCAGTTTCTCACACACTGTATGACTCCCGAACTCTGCCTTCCGCTCTCACTCACTCTGCTCTCGTACTTCTCTCTCCTTCCGTTCTCACTCCGCTCGCACTCTCTTTCTCTCTCAAATCCGCCATCCACCCTCATTCCCCTTCCTTCTTTCACCCCTCCCTCTCTAAATTTTGATCTCTTACTCTCTCTTACCTCCCTGTCTTACATAGTCTCGTTTCTTACTACTCGTATACTATCCTTCCTCCCCCTTCCCCCCCCCTCCTCTCTCTGATCTCTTATTTTCCCTCCCAAATCCACCTCCCTCCCTCCCACCCCCTCCCTTCTCTCCTCTTTCTCACATCCCTTCTATACGTTGATATCTTACACTCTCTTCCCTTTCTTACAATACTCTCGTTTCTTACCATACCGTCCCTCATCCCCCTCCCCATCTCACTCCCTCTCTCATTCTTTCCTTCTTTCTCTTTGCTCTCATTCTCTGCTTGCGTCTTTCTCTCCAATGCTACCCCCCCCCCCCCCCCCCCCCCCCCCCTACTCTCACTCTCTCTCTTTCTCTCTCTGAATGTCTTGACCATATGCGGCCCAGACTAGGAGTTGCCCACTGTCCAATCGATATTATCCTTGCTCTCTCACTCTCTATCTTCAAGTTCACTCCCTGCTCTCTATCCTCCACCTCCCCCGCCCCCTTTCTCTCCCCACTGTCATAATATCTTCGCTTGCTACTCTCACTCTCTTTCTTCTACCTTATCTCTACTTGCTTTATCCATCCTCCTCTGCCCATCCTTACTCACAGCGAAGGAGTCGAAAGTGGCTTTATCTACCCTCCAGCTCCAGATCCTAATGTATATAAAATCGTCTTAAGATAACAAGATGAAAGTAAAAATATACGTCAAACAAACCCAGAAACGAACTGGTGAAATAGATGTGAAGATAAAGTGAGGAGAAGACGAGCCGTCAAAAACGTTAAATAATTTTTCGAGGGTTCCTTATCAGTTTAACTGCCCCTAGTTGAAGAATTCAGGACCTCACTATTTTCCCTCTGTTTGCTCAGCTGTCAAAAGATAAATGATTTTTAGGTTTTTCTGTTTCAAGGCTGAATAACATTATTTTCCCTGAACTACGCAACACCTTTGTTCTTGACCATAAATGGGTGTGACATAGCGTGGGAAGGACAAAATGAGAGTGTTTTCCAATAACTGGCCAGATCCGCCTTGTGACACCTCTCTATTGGCTAAGATATACAGTAGGATGTGTTAGACTGTAACTGGTAGCAGGTGCCTCCACTGTTTGAGATTGGCTGTAGATTACAATCAAGACACCCTAGTGACTAGTTAGCCTGGAGGGGTGGAATAAAGCTGCTATAAAGCTTGAGGACACAGCGACTTTTTTTTTTTTTTACACATTTCGTTACACACTTTTAACACTGTCACTCTGTTACAACCCGTTCGGGACACAGTTCCCCTCAGTCACACTTTTCACACTGATTACAAAATACACAGTTTGTGCACCATTATTCGCTTTTGGTTCACTTCATTTAACATTAGTGTGTGGATTATATCTGAATTATATCATCAACGAGTTCTCCTTAGTTCACCAAGCTCTGTGAGTACGTAGCCTCCACTGATGGTAATTTGGGTTAGATAAGAGATATAACTCATTTATATACTTGTATTGTGAGGCCTATGTGAATCCCCTTTTTGTAAAGAAACCCGTTTTCTTTTGTGTGTGTGTATGTTACAGTGTAAAGTAAGGCAATTTTCTTGTGAGCTTCACCTTACCCCTTTTGGTGATTAATTAAGGGTTACGAGTGCACCGTAATATATACGCCCATGACAACATCTTTTGTATGACTAAGATTCAACGCTTTGTCATAAAATCATTCCCGTCAATGTCATCTCGCCAGTCCTGAATGTTGTAGCCCTAGCATCTATTCAGTATGATCAGTGGGTATAGGTGCCGAAGTGGCGACTTGTTAAGGTGTGAGGCATGTAGGAGAAATGCTGGGCCTCCAAGAACGGACTATCAGTATTAAGTCTATGCTTAGATTAAATTTTACACACACACACAAGAGATGGCAAATGTAATGAGCATATTGAAGGAAGTATCAGAGGAAATCTGCAATAAAGACAGAGGAGCACAAAAGGCTAGGGAAAAATGAGAGAAATAAATCAAGGATCCTAAACGTAACCTTCCAGGGTATAAACACTGTGGAGGAGGTACTAAAAAATGCAAAGAAACTTATGGAAAAAGAGTAGTTTAAAAATGTATGGATAAAAAGATGTCTAACTCAAGAGGATATGGGATTACTAAAAGAGAAGAGGGAGGAAGCAAAAACAAAGAACGAGGGAAGACAGAGGAGGAGTAATTTTTTTTTTTATAAAGTAACTGGATTGCAGGTTCGAAAGTGGTACAAAACCAGGAAGGAATGAAGGTAGTAGACCCAAGTCATGACAAGTATGTAAACAAGATAGATGATTAAGCTGACATACTCAAATGTAGATGGGATGGTATCTAAATTATCAGAGATGAATGATTACACCAGAGAAAATGAACCACATATCTGCCTAACCGAAACAAGACTAACACCAAGGATATCAAACTACATCCCAAACCTAGAGGAATACAATGCATCGAGCAGAGACAGGAACTTAAAAAAAAGGAGGAGGAATTATATTAATAGAGAAAACTCTAAAAGTCAAAGAAACAGAACTAGATACACCCTCGCCAGAAGAAAAGCTTGCAGCAGAGATCGATACATCTGAAGGGAAAGTAACTGTGGCATTTTTAAACATGCCACCCAGATCAAACACATAGGAAAGAGGCGAATATGAGGATCTGGCAGAGAGAACAATTCAAGAGTTTAAGAGCATTACTACATAGAATGGAGGAGAAATCTGAAAGAATTATACTATCAGGAGATTTCAATACAAATATAAATTGGAATACTCTAGATATAACAAGCCAGGAAAGCTGTTGGGACCGAAAGCTTCTGGATCTAGTGCAGGAGTTTTTCCTAATGCAACATGTAAAGGAAAGCACCAGAAAAAGAGGACTTCATGTACCATCAGTACTAGATCTTATATTTACTAAGCAAGAACATTATACTGACAATTTAATGTATCACCCTCCATTCGGCAAAAGCGACCATGCAGTACTAAATTGCAACTTCAGGATTGCATATGACATAGTTAACAGCAATGATAGTTACAAAAAGAACCTAAACTATATAAAAGGAAACTACCACAACCTAAAGAAGTACGTCTTAGAAATAGATTGGGAAAAGGAACTTAGAGGACAAGATTTAAATGTTATATATAAAAAATCCCGTGAACTTTATGAAATAGGAGTCCAAAAGTACATCCTACAGCACAAAGAAGCAGAAAAGAAAAAGAAATGGTTTAATACAGAATGTAAGAAATAAAAAAAGAAACTTGTTGTGGAATAAATACAGAAGACACAATAGTAAGAGGACATACAGTATAATAACTACAAACAGGCAAGAAACAATTATACAAGAATAAGGAGAGAAGCCCAAAGACAGTTTGAGGAAGACATAATAAATAAAAGTTGTGATCAACCGAAGCTATTCTACAGTTACATCCGAAGCAAAACCAAAGTAAAAGATAAAATACAATCCATTACGGATGAGGGGATCAACTATACATAAAAGAAAGATATTTGTGAAGCACTAAATAAGAATTTCCAATCAGTTTTTACAGAAGAAAATAATTTTGAGAGGGATGATATGGAATATGCATGCCAACACATATTACCAGATATAAAATTATCAGAAAAAGAAATACAGGAGGAGTTAAGTAAATTAGACAAAGGAAAAGCAAAGGGTCCTGATGAAATTTCATGTTGGGTGCTACATGAATGTGCAAAGGAGTTAAGTAAACCATTATCTTTAATATTCAAGAAATACTTGGGACAAGGTAAACTACCTGATATTTGGAAGAAAGCAAACACTGTTCCCTTATTCAAGAAAAGGAATAGACAAAATCCACTCACCTACCGACCAGTATCAATAACTAGTGATGTAAGTAAGGTACTTAGAAAAGCTGATAAGAAAAGTTTGGGTAAATCATCTAGAAGAACACAATATGATAAAAGAAAGACAGTTTGGTTTCAGAAAGGGAAAATCATGTGTTACTAATCTGTTGAGCTACTATGATAGAGTAACAAAAACACTACAGAAAAGAGAAGGACGGGTGGGCAGTATCTATTTAGATTTCAAGAAAGCACTTGACAGAGTACCACACCAAAGACTTTTATGGAAACTGTACCATCAAGGAGGAAACCGAGGCAAACTGTATCGTTGGATGCAAGATTTTCTCAAAAAAAGGGAAATGAGAACAGTACTAAGGGGAAATTACTCATCATGGAGGGAAGTGACTAGCAAAAAGCTCCACAGGGCTCACCAATCCACCAATCATGTTTTTAGTGTATATAAATGACATAGATAGCAACACTGGAAATGAATATGGTTGCTAATGATGCAAAAAATACAAAGGAGAATTACTAATGCAGACTCGTGTAAAGACCTACAAGAAGAATTAAATAAACTTCATGAATGGAGCAATACATGGCAAATGTAATTCAATGTGGACAAGTGTCATGTAATCAAGTTTGGTAAAAGTGGAAAAAGACCTGATTGGGATTATAAGTTAGGGAATAGAACCCTACACACATCAGAAAGAGAGAAGGACCTAGGTGTGATTATCAGTAACAGATTATCTCCAGCTGACCACATCATTGAGAAGGTACGGAACATGTATACACTACTTGCAAATACATTCATCAGACCAACCCTGGAGTATGCATCAATGGTCTGGAGTCCTCATCTCAAAAAACACATAGATAAGACTGAAAATGTCAAAGAGCTGCTACAAGATGGGTATCAAGGTTAAGGGATCTAAGCTACAAAATAAGACTAGAAAAACTAAACCTACCTACACTACAGGAGAGAAGGAAAAGAGAAGACATGATTATGCTATATAAATGCATATCAGGGAAGGAGAAAATAGACACAAATGATTACATAACCTATTGGGATGCATCAGCAAGAGTACACTGCAAAAAACTGCACAAAAAGAGAGGTGATAAAGACGTAAGGAAATTTAGTATCCCAAATAGGGCAACTGATCAGTGGAATGAACAACCGAATGAAACAGTGTGTGCCAAAACAATTCATAAATATATGGATATGTACAATAAAAATTATTTAAGACACGGGACAGTACAAGCTTGACTCACTCCTGTAAAGATACAATTAAGTAAGAACACACACCACACCAGTCCACTACTTCAAATCATAATTCAGTCACTAGAATGGTTACGTCCCACCAGAATACAAAATTTGAAACATCCAACCTATATTCAATCGGCGATGCACAAGCTCATTCCACCAGGCCCTTTTTCTTGTACCCTATTAATCCCTAACCCGATTAACATATAAATTTGTACCAAATAAATATCTACGAGGCAGTGTGGTTCTGGTTAAGTTTCCCTCACATAGGGAGTGTATTTTATGGAGCACCGCATGATAAAAAATGGCAGACAGGTGAGGGATCTCTTACCTGTTTAGAATATTTTTCACTTCAGGTGAGTGCTTTCTCCCTGAATTTTTGATGTTTCTCACCAAGAGCAAAGGTTTGAGCCAAAAGAAGACAAGTTGAAAATCGGTCGGGTTCTGGGGGTGGGGTGGGTAGAAAAGCGGTTGGTACGGGGTGGGTTAAAAGGATCACTTTCAATTTAATGTTGCTAATGGACCAGTTTTCAATCATTTATTGCTGAATGGGCCTTTTTCAATGTTACTAAATATATCAATTTTTACTCAAATATGGCTGAATGGACCACTTTTCCATTAGATAGTGTAGAGTCAACCAGTTTTTAATTGTATGTTGTTGAATGTGCAAGATTTTAAATGAATGTTGTTAAATCGATCAATTTCTAGTTCTATGTTGCTGAATGGGTGTTTCAAATACTATGCTGCTGCATGGACCAGTTTTCAATCCTGTATTGTTGAATGAGCCATTTACAAATGAATATTACTGAATGGCCCAAGTATCAATAGTATATTATTCAATAAACAAGTTTTTCTTTAAGCCATTCACTGCATCAGTGTTTGTTTACATGTACATCCCATGTGCGGCAGTTTTTAAATATTCAGAAAAAAATATTAGAACAAGATAATATTGTCAAAAGATAGAGAAAAAATCCCAAGTTCCATGGTATATAACACAATATAACAAAAAAAAAAAAAAAAGTCCGTGAAGTAATAAATATTCCCTAATATTCCCTGTGCGGTGCTGCCAGAAGAATGATGTGTTATGGTCGCACTGTGTCCTCAGTGTCAGTCTTGCAATCAGATAAGGTGTAAATCAGCATCTGAACCATCACTGTCATCACCTGACAACATATCATTATCATCACTACACTCATCCAGAGATTTCATCCAATATTTGCTTGGGCTACCACTAGCGGCGGCCTCCTGGAGAAGATTTTGTACCGGTACCTTCGGTATGCTGTAGGCAACTAAGCTGAGCTCTCCTCGTAAAAATGCATAATCTTTATATGGCAATATTCTATATGGTGCCGTGAGTTGCTAGCTGATTCGTTTTGCGCTATTTCTGGCGGCGCAATTTTTGAAAACAGGTCAAATATGATACAGCCGTGGTCAGAGCCATTTGGACTCAAATATCATATATGATACAGCCGCAGCTAATGGGTTAAATCATGTACAGTCATCAAGTTTTCAATTGCATGTTGCTGAATAGGCCATTTTCAATTGTATGCTACTGAATGGACCATTTCCTACTGAACATAGTTAACTGGGCTAGTTTTCCATCATATATCCCAGTGGACCAGTTTTCAACTACATGGTCAAATGAGGCAGCTTTCAATCTCTTGTTGAAAGAACCAGTTTTCCACCGCATAACAGCAGACCAGTTTTTAATCATATGCAGTTGTGCGGACAACTTTTCATTTGTAAGTTCTTGAAAGGACCAATTATCCATCATATGCAGTTGAATGGACCAAATTTCATTTACAAATTGTTGAATGGACCAGTTCTTCATTGTATTGCTGAGGGGACCAGTTTTTTACTGTATTGTTGAAAGGACCAGTTTTTCATTGTATTGCTGAAGGGACCAGTTTTTCATTGTATTGCTGGGGGACCAGTTTTCATTGTATTGTTGAAGGGACCAGTTTTTCATTGTATTGTTGAAGGGACCAGTTTTTCATTGTATTGTTGAAGGGACCAGTTTTTCATTGTCTTCTACAATGGACCAGTTTTCCAATGTCTGTAGTAATGGCCCAATTTTTAACTGCATACTGTTGAATGGACCAGTTTTCAGTTACACTATATGCTGCTGAATGAACCAGTTTTCGATTATATGTTGTATATGAGTTGCTGAATGAGTCAGCTATAATTGCTTGTAGTTGAATGGACCAGTTTTCAACTGAATGTTGTTTAAAGGACCAGTGTTCAACTAAATCTTGTTGAATGGCAGTTTTCAAGTAAATGCTGTTAATGGTCCTGTTTTCAACAAAATGTTGAATGGACCAGTTTTCAACAAAATGTTGAATGGACCAGTTGAATGGACCAGTTTTCAATTAAATGATGAATGGACCAGTTTTCAACTAAATGTTGAATGGACCAGTTTTCAACTACATCTTGTCAAATGGACCTATTTTCAACTAAATGTTGAAAAGACCTGTTTTCAACTAAATGTTGTTGAATGGACCAATTTTCAACTAAATGTTGTTGAATGGACCATTTTCAAATAAACTACTGAATGGACACGTTTTCAAATGTTGTTGAATGAACCAGTTTTCAACTAAATGTTGTTGAATGGACCAGTTTTCACCTAAATCTTGTTGAATAGGCCAGTTTTCAATTGTATGTTGTGAATGGACTGGTTTTCAACTGAATGTTGTTGAATGGACCAGTTTTTTCAAATGAATTGTTGAATGGACAAGTTTTCAACTGAATGTTGCTGAATGGACCAGTTTTCAAATGAATGTTGTTGAGTGGACCAGTTTTCAAATGAATGTTGTTGAGTGGACCAGTTTTCAACTGATTATTGTTATAAGGACCAGTTTTCAACTGATTGTTATAAGGACCAGTTTTCAACTGATTGTTATAAGGACCAGTTTTCAACTGATTATTGTTATAAGGACCAGTTTTCAACTGATTATTGTTATAAGGACCAGTTTTCAACTGATTATTGTTATAAGGACCAGTTTTCAACTGATTATTGTTATAAGGACCAGTTTTCAACTGAATATTGATGAATGGACCAATTTTTAACTGGATTTTGTTGACTGGACCAGTTTTCAACTGCATGTTGTTTAATCGACCAATTTCAATTGTATGCTGTTGAATGGACCAGTTTTCAACTGTATATTGTTGAATAGATTTTGTCAGTAAAACATAAAACTTCATTTCCAAATGAATGTTGTAGGTTGTTCTAGATCAGTTTTCAAATGAATATTTACTTCCACCGATGAAGTTGGAGGAGGTTATGTATTCACCTATGTTTCTGTTTGTCAAAAGGATATCTCTAAAAGCTTTCAATGAATTTCAATGAAAATTTGTGGAATGATGGGCCAAGGGCCAAGAAAGAATTAATTGAATTTTGGGGCAGATCCAGATCCCACAATGGCATTGGCAGAGGTATGCACTCTCTGCATACTTTCTAAACAGTTTTGACTCATATGTAGAATGGCCAGATGCAAGCCACCAAGTTCTAGAATGAACCAGATATACAGTATTATACAGTGGACAGAGATAATAGGATTAATACTGAACAGGCTTTTATCACAGAAAGGTTGTTTCAAGCTGCATGCCATAAAGCAGACTAAATTCATTTGTATGGTGTGGGTAGGACCTTTTTCAGTTATGCAGAACAGAGCACTTCCAAAACTTTTTGCCTACAGCTGACTGATAATTGGTTCAATGTGTAATGTTCAGTTGAAAAAAAATGGCTCATCCTGCAATCCAGAACTGAAAACTGACAATCTTTGACATCAAGCTGAAAACTTCCATTCCACAGCAAAGTTGAAAAACTAGTCCATTCTTCAACATATGAATACAAATGGCTTTATTCTTTGATATGCACAGTCTGCCTAAGAAGTGACACCAGAGTATTACCGGAAGATTTCCGTCGGCGATAATGCACTTACTCGTCCTTATATCTTTACAAGGTGACACCAGTTAAGTTAAACTGCTATAGAAAACTATATGTAAATGCTAGAGTACCAGTATATTTCAATATAGTAGGAAGCAGTTCATTTGTTACGATAATAAGAAATCTTCAGTGGAACTAACTGAAAATTGAAAACTATCACACAGGGAAAGTCAGGAATAATTTGTGGCATTCAAATCTAGCCTGGTAACAACCAATAATTTTTTGTTGCTTAAGACTGAAAAGAAAAAGGCTTCAGTAAACACTGAAAATGAATAATTATTATTTATAATTTCCATTACAACACCGGGGGGAAATTTGAAGTGATTTATTTCCGTTTCTGTTTTCTCCATGGACAATGACAAAGTGGGAAAGTGACATTGTTAATATGCTATTTTAAATGGTTCAATCAACAAGCACAAAAGGAGACAACTTTTAATAACACATGCAGTCATTAAACTGCATTTGGCCAGTCTTTCATTAAGAAAAATCTGGAAAATTGAACATAAGCCAGAGGACTCAGAGAATGAAATATAGTGAGAACCTCAAAAATTTGCCGAGACTCGGAGCCCCTTGGAAAATACCAGCTTGTCATAGCCTAATATCCTCAGAGCATAAATGACTGGCAAGAATAATAAAATGCAGAGCCTCATAAATAGATCACTGAGTTCAAAACTTCCAATTCAGCATTTTCAGTTACACAGGACAGCAGTTTGAAATAAGAAAGGCATTGCATATTAAAAGATAAAGCAAAAACTAAGTGCCTTTGCACTGCAAGTTTAGAAACTCATGTTTTGGTCCTCTTTAACCCGTCCAGTCCCGACCGGTTTTTTACCCAGCCTACCCCCACGTCCCGACCGATTTTCGACTTTTTGTCTTTTGGCTGAAACCTTCGCTTTTGGTGAGAAACATCAAAAATTCATAGCGAAATCGCGATCCTGAGGTAAAAAATGTTGATACAGGTGTCACTCACCCTTACGATTTCCTTCTTTTTCAGGGTACCTGGCTAAAGAAAACGAACTATGGAAGGGTTAATTAATTCAAGCCACTTTAAATTACATATTTATTTCATTTATTTGGTACGAATTTATGTGTAGTACAAGTCTATATTGGTTTTCACACAAAATAGGCATTTATAAGCACTGTTCACTCACCCAAAACCCCGGTATGTGACACCTTCCTTTACGACATTACCACCTCATCACTTCTGTTTGTTTCTACCCTCCAGCTTCTTTGTTTCTTTGTCCTCCACCTCAAGAATCACTTTCACCGTGAATTTCGTCATTGGAGAGACCGTGGGGCAACATACCTTTACTGGCTAGGTTACTGCTAACAGGTGAATTGCCCAGTGTGGGGAGGAGGGGGGAAGGGGGGAAGGGGGGTTAGGTACGGCCAGGCAGTATCCCTGCTTGACAGCAGGTAGAGGAAGGTCTCCCACATATGCCTACCAAAAATCACCAGTGAATGTTGAAAAATGTACACACAATGGGCCTTGCAATTGCGTGATGTATGATGCACATTGTTGGGTCTGTCTGTGGGAAAAAAGTAGCGATGTGCATCATACGTCGTTGGGACTCAGCGGGTTAAATAACGTATTTATTTTATTTATCTGGTACGAATTTATGTGTAGTACAAGTCTATATTGATTTTCACACAATAATATAGGCATCTATAAGCATTGTTCACTTACCCAAAACCCCAGTAAATGGCACCTTCCTTTACGACATTCCCACATCATTACTTCTGTTTGTTTCTACCTCTAGCTTCTTTGTTTCTTTGTCCTCCACCTCAGGAATCACTTTCACCATGAATTTCGTCACTGGAGAGACCGTGGGGCAACATACCTTTACTGGCTAGGTTACAGCTAACAGGTGAATTGCCCAGTGTGGGGGGACAGGAGGGGAGGGGGGGTTAGGTGGGGCCAGGCAGTATCCCTGCTTGACAGCAGGAAGAGGAAGGTCTCCCACATATGCCTACCAAAAATTACCCGCGAATGTTGAAAAATGTGCACACAATGGGCCTTCCAATTGGATGATGTACGATGCACGTCGTTGGGTCTGTCCGCGGAAAAAGTAGCGACGTGCATCGTACGTCGGTGGGACTCGGCGGTTTAATGCCTTGTGTAAGAAAAAAGGGTAAAAATCTGTCATACCTCCATACAACTGAAAATAATTTAGCATCAATTTGGAATAACCTAATTTTAATTACTGTACCCAAGGAGAAGACAAGAAATAAAGGGGAGAATGATCTTGCTGCTATCATAAGTAGGGTATTACGACTAACAACAATTTCATTGTTGTGCCATCCATGTTGCTATAACGTCACCTCTGCATTTGAAAGCAGGGTAGTGTATTGCAGTCACAAAAATTTTCCTTAATGGTCTTCAGAACTACAGCATTTGTATTTGAAATCCTGAGAAGCACATACATCAGGAATACTGAGTTATACTCCATGCCGTGTGCAGCATAATACATTACACATTCATTCAGATCAGGAAATGTATGTAAGTGTTAACTTCTCATATATATTTGCCCCATGTTATTCATTTTACATGATTCTTTGTGTGATATATATTTTATCGATATGACGTGATGAAGGAACAGAATTTTTACTTTATATTCACTAAGTTTTCACTGAATGTATAACAGAGCGGAATGACCGAAGCATTCTGAAACTCTGCCATCGCTTCATGGGGGGACTGTACATCTTAATCTCATATAATTAAATGTCATTATTATAACTAAACACGTTAGGCAATGTAAATATTATTTAGTACTACTGCATTTTACAAAATTGTAATGAGATTGCGAATACCGTTTTGTGACTGCAAATCTACTGGTACATTATTTGACAAAAAGTTCCAGCTTACTTATGGGACCATTCAGTGAAAGTAGTCCATTCAACAGCATATTATTGAAAACTGACCCATTTGATGAAATACAGTGAAAACTGTTCAGTTCAACAACATACTCTTCAAAACTGGTCCATTCAACTACATGCTGTTAAAACTGGTCCATTCAACAATATTCAGTTGAAAACAGATCAACAACATACAGTCCACTGAACAGCTTAATATTGAAAACGAACCTAGTAACAAAATACGATGAAAACTGTTCAGTTCAACATGCACTTGAAAACTGGTCCATTCAAGTACATGCAGTTAAAACTGGTTCACTCAACATTCCCCTGAAAACTGGTCCATTCAGCAACATAATTGAAAACTTGTCCATTCAACATAGCTGAAAACTGGCCCATTCAAAAACATTCAACTGAAAACTAGTCCATTCAAGTACATGCAGCTAAAACTGGTTCACTCAACATTCCCCTGAAAACTGGTCCATCCAGCAAAATACAATTGAAAAGTTGTCCATTCAGCAACATAGTTGAAAACTGCCCCATTCAAAAACATTCCACTGAAAACTGGTCCATTCAACAACATGCAGTAAAAACTGGTCCATTCAACAACAGATGAAAACTGGTTTATTCCACAACATACAGTTGAAAACTGGTCCATTCAGCAATAATGTTAAAACTGATCCATTCAACAACATACAATTAAAACTGGTTTATTCAACATTGATGAAATTGGTCTATTCAGGAACATACAGTTGGAAACTGGCTCATTCAGTAACATACAGTTGAAAATGGGTCCACTCAACAACACAGTTAAAAACTGATCCATTCAACAACATTCAGTTGAAAACTGGTCCATTCAACTTTACAATTAAAACTGGGTTTTTCAACATTGTTGAAATTGGTCCATTCAATAACATAGTTGGAAACTGGTTTATTAAATAACATACAGTTGAAAATTGGTCCATTCAACAACATATAACTGAAACTGGTCCATTCAACAACATTCAGCTGAAAATTAGTCCATTCAGGTATATGTGTTTAAAGCTGACCCAATCAACAACATACAGTTGAAAACTGGTCCATTCAACAACATACTGTACAGTTGAAAACTTGTCCATTTGACACAGTTGAATATTGATTCATTCAATAATTCAGTTGAAAACTGGTCTATTCAACAACATGCAATTGAAAACTTGTCCATTCAACTACATGCAGGTAAAACTGGTCCATTCTACTACGTATACTCATAGTTGAAAACTGATCCATTCAACATTTAGATGATCACTGGTCCATTCAACATTTTGTTGAAATTAGTCCCTTCAACAACATTCGCTTGAAACTGGTCCATTTAATAACATACAGTTGAAATTGGTCCATTAAACAACATTCAGTTGAAACTGGACATTCAGCAAGTTGAAAGCTGGTCCATTCAACCACATCTAGTAGAAAACTGGTCCATTCAGGGATATGCAATTAAAGCTGACCCATTCAACAACATTCAGCTGAAAACTAGTCCATTTCAAGAATATACAGTTCAAAACTGGTAAACTCAACATCATACAGTTGAAAAGTTGTCCATTCAATAATGCCGTTGAAAACTGGTCCATTCAACTACATTCAGTTGAAAAATGATCCATTTAACATACAGTTGAAAACTGGTCCACTCAGCAACATAGTTAAAAACTGGTCCATTCAACAACAATCAGTTGAAAAATGCTCCATTCAACATTCAGTTGAAAATTTCTCCATTCAACTACATGCAGGTAAAACTGGTCCATTCTATAATGTATGGTTAAAAACTGGTCCATTGAACATTTAGATGAACACTGGTCATTCACCATTTATCTGAAAGCAGTCCATTCAACAACAATCAGTTGAAAACTGCTCCATTCAACATTCAGTTGACAACTTCTCCATTCAACTACATGCAGGTAAAACTGGTCCATTCTACAATGTATGGTTAATAACTGGTCCATTCAAAATTTAGATGAACCCTGGTCCATTCAACAACATACAGTTGAAATTGGTTCACTGAACAACATTCAGTTGAAACTGGTCCAATCAAAAATAGCTGAAAGATGGTTCATTCAACCATTGTAAAAAATTGCTCCATGCAATTAAAGCGGACCCATTCAATAATATACAGCCGAAAATTGGTCCATTCAACAATATGCAGCCACAAATTGGTCCATTCAACAATATACAGCCGAAAATTGGTCCATTCAACAATATACAGCTGAAAATTGGTCCATTCAACAATATACAGCCGAAAATTGGTCCATTCAACAATATACAGCCGAAAATTGGTCCATTCAACAATATACAATTGAAAACTAGTCCCTTCAAGAACAGACAATAGAAAACTGATAAACTCAACACCATACTGTTGAAAAGTGGTCCATTCAATAATTCAGTTGAAAACTGGTCCATTCAACAACATTGTTGAAAACTGGTCCATTCAACATTTAGTTGGAAACTGGCCCATTCAATAACATTCAGTTGAAAACTGGTCAACTCAACATTCAGTTGAAAACTGGCCCATTCAATAACATTGTTGAAAACTTGCCCATTCAACAAGATTTGGTTGAAAACTTGTCCATTCAACATTAGACTGAAAACTGGTCCATTCAACATTCAGTTGAAAACTTGTCTATTCAACCACATGCAGGTAAAACTGGTCTATTTTATATTTAGTTGAAAACTGGTCCATTCATCATTTAGTTGAAACTGGTTTATACAACATTCAGTTGTAACTGGTCTATTCAACAGTCACTTGGTATGGGTCCATTCAACAGCTCAGTTGAAATCAGACTGTTTAACAAGATTCAGTTGAAATTGGTCCATGCAGTAATATGCAGCTGAAACCTTGTTCATTCAAGTCTATGCAATTAAAGCTGACCCATTCAACAAAATACTTCTGAAAACAGGGTCCACTCAACATTCAGATGAAATTGTTCCATTCAGTAAGTTGAAAACTGGCCTATTCAGTTGCTGAATGAACTGATTTTCAACAGTATATTGTTGAAATGACCATTTTCCAAATCTATGTCACTGAATGGACCGGTTTTCAACTTACTGAATCAACCAATTTCAACTGAATGTTGAATGGACCAGTTTTCAGCTGTATGCTGTTGAATAGATCAGCTTTAACTGCATATGACTGAATGAACCAGTTTTCAGCTGTCACTTAATGGACCAATTTCTACTGAGTGTTGTTGAATGGACCAATTTCTACTGGGTGTTGCTGAATGGACCAATTTCTACTGAATGTTCTTGAATGGACCAATTTCAACTGTATGCTACTGAATGGACCAGCTTTCAACTCATTGCTGAATGGATCATTTCCAACTGAATGTTGTTGAATGGGACAATTTCAACTGTATGTTGTTTAACCAATAGGCAGCGGTGTGGTGTCATGCAAACATTCCGTGATGTGACATACTGGCAATTTTAGTCACTGTTATGGATATCTGTGAAATGTGTATCAGTGGCTAGAAAATTGCAATGCAGAGCTACCCATGGATTTTTTTCCCCCTTTTTAATTAAATTAGTTTTGGAAAAATAACTGTCAGAAATTGCACTTCTGGCAGAAACATGAAAACTATGCTTCAAGAAGGTCAGTTTTCATTATGAATGCTTTTCTACCATAAATATAGCAGCTTAGCTGAATGTAACTACACCAGTGAGTTAGTATATTATTGCTAATGATGTGGTATGCATAATATTTACCTAGTTTTACTAATAAAGCCACCAGGAACATGAAAATATGCTCTGATGAGGTCAGGTGGGTTGCCAACTCACTCTGCACACTCCATTATGAGCTTTTACACTCATTATTTACCACCCTACTTCAGTTCCATTACCTCCTATTGACCTTCAATTAGATTTTAAGTTAATCTGCCTTTCCTGGGGTGATAATAGTGCAGTAAATGTTACTAAGCGCATACTTCCGGGTTATTGTTGCTGGTGCTACTTAGCAACTGGGCTCATGATAGGAGATTGAAATTGGTTACCTGTTACCATAATACCCTACAGATTTTGTGTTGCGTTGATCCTTCTAGAACCTTTGTGGTGCATTGCTAATATCTCGCTCATAAGAGGTATGCCGCAGCTCACCGGTACACCCCCATAAGAGGTATGGCACAGTCCACGGGTTAATGGACCAATTTCAACTAAATGTTGAATGGATCACTTTTCAACTGAATATTGTTGAACAGACCAGCTGAATGAACCAGTTTTCAACTGAGTCTTCTTGAATGAATCAGTTTCATCTGAATGTTGTTGGGTGGATCAGTTTTTACCTGTATGTTGTTGAATGGACCAGTTTTCAACAGTATGTTGTTGAATGGACCAGTTTTCAACAGTATGTTGTTGAATGGACCACTTTACAACTGCATGTTACTGAATGGAGCTATTGCTGAAGAAACCAGTTTTGATATATGTTGTAAAATGGACCAGTTTTCAAATGTATGCTGTTGAGTGGACTACTTTTCAACTATATGTTGTTGACTGGACCAGTTTCCAAATGAATGTTGTTGAATTAAATTTTAATTGTATGTTGTTGAATGGACCAGTTTTCAATGGAATGTTGTTGAATGAACCAGTTTTCAATGAAATTGTTGAATGAACCAGTTTTCAATGAAATTGTTGAATGAACCAGTTTCAGGGTTGGTGATATTTTTTTTAATCAAAATAAAAAAATTAATGATTTCTTTTACTTGTGATTTTTATTTGATTTTTTTGTTTACTATACAGCTAATATTTCAAAAGCAGTAACTGAATACTGTTAACTTCATGTCCTGTCTATCCACTGATGGTTCAGGCTGAAAGCCACTGCCCAGAATCCAGATACATACCTGTTCAAGTCCTGTCTGTACACAACTGGCTAAGGCTGAGTTGCCAGTGGTAATCAAGACAGCATATTCCAAAGCTGATTGTATTACCACACAGAAAATTCTTAAGCTGATATTATGAGATGGCCTTAAGTGACCAAGCATAGCCTACCTAGTCTCATGGCTTTAGTTTTTGATTTATGGCTCATTATTTCAGATGTGCAAAGAATTTCAATACTTACACAAATGTAAAAATATTTTTTTTTGTCATACAAAGTAGCATATTCTAATGGTACCATTCTCCAAAATCTGCCAAGTTAATGCTTAAGTATCTGAATAAATGAATGCCAACACAAATTTATAAACAACTTTTATAAGCCTTCACATATTTTGTTTTTAGATACAAAAATCAAATAAAAAAATAAAATCATTATTTTTTAAAGCATTTAATCAATTATTTAATCCCATGAGTAAATCAATTTGATTTAATCAATGGCAACCCTGACTAGTTTTCAACTGGATGTTGTTGAATGGACCAGTTCTCAATGGAGCACTGTTGAATGAACCATTTTCAATGGAATCTTGCTGAACGGACTAGTTTTCAACAGAATGTTGTTGAATGGACCAGTTTTCAACTGAATGTCATAAAATGGACCAATTTTCAAATGAATTTTGTTGAATGGACCAATTTTCAACTGCATGTTGTTGAATGGCCCAGTTTTCAAGGGAATGTTGAATGGCCCAGTTTCCAAGGGAATGCTGAATGAACCAGCTTTCAACTGGATGTTGATGAATGGACCAGTTTCCAATGAAGCATTGTTGAATGAACCAGTTTTCAATGAAATCTTATTTAATGGACTAGTATTCAAATGAATGTTGTTGAATAGACCAGTTTTCAACTGAATATCATAGAATGGACCAATTTTCAAATGAATTTTGTTGAATGGACCAGTTTTCAACTATGTTGTTGACTGGACCAGTTCTCAACTGAATGTTGTTGAATAAACCAGTTATTTTTTATTTTTATTTTTTTTAATGGATGGAAGAAGGAACCAAAGGCCATGAGCCCACACACCATTCCTTCCAAGAAAGAACAAAAACAAAACGAAATACAGCCAAATTCAAGATCTGTTCAATTCGAGATGCCTGGACACACTGCGTCTGAAAAACTGGAGATCATAGGAAGCAGGAAATACAGACAGAGGAAGACAGTTCCAGAGCTGTCCTGTTGCATAAAAGAAGGACTGGGAGTAATGTTAACTCTTGCATTAAAGAGTTGGACAGAAAAGGGATGACAGTTTGCTAGACAGGTGCTATGTGCCCGTTGTAGAGCTGGAGGGATGCAAGCAGACAATTAAGAACAGTTTTAACTGTATATTGGATGGACCAATTTCAACTGAATGTTGCTGAATAAACCAGTTTTAATTGTATGTTCTTGAATGGACCAGTTTTCAACTGTGTGTTGCTTAACAGAACAGTTTTCAACTGAGTGTTGTTGAATGGGCCATTTTCAACTGTGTGTTGTTGAATGGACCAGTTTTCAACCATGTTGAATTAACTGGCTTTCAATGAAATGCTGAATGCACAAGTTCTCAAATGTACAGTATATTTTTGAATGGACCATTTTTCAACTGTATGTTGCTGAATGGACCAGTTTTCAATGGAATGTTGTTGAATGGACCAGTTTTCAAGTGTATGTTGGGCTGAACAATTTTCACCAAATTTGTCAATGGGTCAGTTTTCAATAATAAGCTGTTCAGTGTTGTTGATGGACTAGACCAGTTTTCAACTAAATGTTGTTGAATGGACCAGTTTTATCTGCATGTAGTTGAATGAACCACTTTTGTTGAACTGAACAGTTTTCACTGTATTTTGTCAAATGGGTCTGTTTTCAATAATATGATGCTGAATGGACTATTTTCAGTTGGAGAATGGTCCCATAAGTAAACTGTGGAACATCTTGTCAAATACCTAAGGTTTACAGTCACAATACAGTAATTGCAATCACACTAGAGTTTTGTAAAATGGAGTAGTTTTACATCACATATACACTGCCTAACATTTAGCAATTGTAATAATGACTGATATTTAACCCGCCGTGTGCTACAGCCGTAAATATACGGTCTGCCACGTTTGTGCACAAATTGCCACATCCGTAAATATATGGTCCACAGTTGAAATGTTTGCTAAAAATCAAAACATCAAATTTGGCAGGAAATTTGGCTGAGGTGGTTTGGACATGTGGAGAGGATGGGGGATGATAATTGGGTACAGAGGGTGAGAGGTGTTAATATTGGGGGAGGGGTTGGGAGGGGTAGACCGAGAAAGACATGGGACGAGGTCATTAAGTGTGACTTAAGGGTTAAGGGACTGAACAGGGAGGCTGCCAGGGATCAAGCAGCATGGAGAGCCGCCATTAGGTGACCAAGGCCGACGCATGCAAGCAAGTTGGAGCCTTCAAAAAACGAAACGAAACAAAACGATGGTCCTGCACCTCTACTGAGCTCCCCTGGGCCGTGCAGGTGTCCATCTCCTCAGTTTTACTTTGAATGTGGGTCAGTGACCTTCATGTCACACCATGGTCTTTCCCAACGTGAGTTTCCCAACATGAGACTGACGATCTCCTGATGGTCCCCATTGATGATGAAATTGATTCACCAGTTGATGATGCTGATAATGACTATGCAAACACTTTTTTACATATGTAAAACACTATAACTCCAAAATTACAAACATTTACCTGATACATGCCACCCACTCACATCATAATGCACCCCTGCACGTAATATTCAGAAAAAAAATAATAATAAAGATATGTAAATCTGGTTTAAACCATGCAAAA
>JAGKTI010014475.1:4087-21621 GCA_018397915.1 Birgus latro | reverse complement strand
GTGAGGTGTATCATGAACGATGTGAAGGACTGCAGATATCAGGTCAGTAGGGACAACGAGTTGGTGTACTTCTCTGTTTGGCAAATCCTTTCCTGTAAGGTATGTTTTTCTGTACAAGAGACCATCTTTGAGTATGAACTCATCTAGTGGTACTGGGAGAGCAGGTAAGGTCGAGGCATCTGATTCAAGGAAATAAATTACTTGTGACCACATGGAATCTTTGCGCTGAGAGTTTTCAACATCCTCTGATGTTAAGGCTGTGCTGTCAGTGACCTTGGGCTGCAGGGACGTGACAGGTGCGGCTACATGACGTGAGAGGGCATCCGCGACTACGTTCGATTTTCCTGGGACATACTGAAAAGTGGGATTCAAGTCCTGGATGGTGATGGACCATCTAGCTAACCTACCAGTGAGGTAACGTCCCTTAAATAAATCGCATAGAGGAAGGTGGTCTGTCTGGATATGCACTGGATAACCATATACTATGTCTCTGAAATGTTTCAAGGACCAGACAACTGCCAAGGCTTCTAAATCGGTGACACTGTAATTACGTTCAGCAGTGGTAAGTACGCGACTAGCATACGCTATTACACGCTTCCTGGATGTTTGATCTAGTTGCATTAGAACTGCACCAAGTCCTGCGCCTGAAGCGTCTGTGCATAGAAGAAAGGGTTTGGTATAATCAGGGAATGCTAAAACTGGGGCATTGACAAGAGCTGTCTTTAGCGCTTGAAAAGCCTGGGACTGATCGGTAGTCCACACAAAGGATACATTCTTCCTTAGTAAGTGAGTTAGAGGAGCGGCGATCTTTGCATAGTCTTTAATGAATCTGCGATATACCACTTAGGCCTTGGAAACTTCTGACAGCATCGGTTGTGTTAGGTTCTGGGAAACTGATGATCGCCTTAGTTAAGTCGTCATTAGTACGAATGCCTTGTGCGTCGACGACGTGACCTAGAAAGTTGATTTTCTTTCTCAGGAAGTCACATTTACTGAGGTTGATTTTCAGGCCCTGCTAGCTGTAGGCGTTCCAATACTTGTTGTAATTTGGCAAAATGGTCAGGGACTGATTTACTTACAACAATGATGTCATCTAGGTAAGCAAAAAGAAAGTGGCCCATCATACCACTAAATACCGAATGGATAAGACACATGAATACTGAAGGAGCATTTCTCAAACCAAAAGGAAGTCTCTTAAACTGAAAATGTCCAGAAGGAGTGCTGAAGGCTGTAATTGGGCGAGAGGATTCTTCCATTTCGACCTGCCAGTATCCACTGAGGAGGTCTAGGAATGAGAAGACTACGTTATTTTCACCGAGTGATTCTAGCAAATCTGTGAGGACAGGTAACGGGAAACGGTCGGGAACGGTTACAGAGTTTACCTTACGGTAGTCCACTACTGGTCTAAAGTTGCCGTCCTTCTTTGGGACTAAGAAAAGAGGACTATTCCATGGACTGACGGAGGGTTCGATAATGTCCTGAACTAACATTTTCTGTACCATCTGATCTGTCTGTTTTCTCAAGCTGTGAGGTAACCGATAGGCTGGTATGTAAATCGGCTGAGTTCCTGGTACTAGGTCTATGTGATGTTTGACTAAGTCTGTCTTGCTCATTTGTTCTCCGGGTAAGGCTACCACATTTCTGTAAGCATGCAAAGGGTTGGGCAGTTGAGATTTATGCTGTGGAAAATCCTTGCAAGTTAGGTTTGAGAGCAGGTCAGGTGAACGAGTCGGAGCATATCCCGTAGAGTTAATGGCACATATACCGGTCGGTATACTATCATCATCAGCAGGGATAGAGGATTTCTGGCACACCATTACGGCCGCTGGGTAAACCAGGAAATCTCCAATCTTTACACCACTTTTAAGCTTTAGTGGAGCATTCGTGGCATTGAACAAGTATAGATAACATAGACTGTCCTCTAAGATCGTGCACCAGGCTGACTCTTAAGTTAAGCCATTCACACAACACGTCTCAGGTAATGTTAGTACATCCACTCCTTCTTTCGCACCTACAACACGAACAGAAACTTTGGTGAACTCATGCGGTAACAAAATTGTGCACGTATTCGTTACTGCACGCCTTGTCTCTACGTGTTGGAGAACATCAGTTAGACTTTGTGAGGTAGGTAACTGAGACATGTCTGAGTCAGCTGTAGTGCTGTCGTTAGAGGAGGCTGGAGGAGCCTTTCCTGAATGCTGAGGGGATGTATCAGCAGGTGGTTCCTTGCTCTCAGTCAGCGAGGGAATGATCTCTGTATTCTCGAGTGATGATGATGATGATGACGGCTCGGCTTGTTCTGGACTCTTAGGGAGTGAGAGAGTCAGAGGGGACTGAACGACTGAAGTTACTGGCAGTACAGGATGGGGACATTGCATACTGTAGACTGGGAACCCAGAAATGTCTATACTACTACAGGCAGGCAATAATGCAATGGAGTGTTGTGCCATGGTGGGTAAGCCAATAAGGGCATCTGCTGGATATTTCAAGTCGTTAGTTACATGAAATTCTATTGGGAAAGGGAGCAAGGCGCTGTCTAGTTGTACTTCTAAAGTGACTCTTCCCTTGACCTTAAACTCTGAGCCTTCTACACCGCATAAGCGAATGTCTGGCGGTTCAAGGAAACTGACGCGATTGCGGTGGCGTTGAATGATGTCTAAGGAGGTATCAGAAATTAGGTTTACTATAGATCCGGTGTCCATGAAGAACGACGTTGGTATGTCATTAGTCCGTCCTAGAATGACTAGACCTGAGGAAGTGATAGGTCCTACATGGCGGATGGGGAGTTGGTGTTCTGTTGCTACGTCATGTTGGTCCGATAAGGGCGCGGCGCTTCCCCTGACTGGTGGCAATTTAGGTAACGACACTCGTCGGTGGTGTGTGTCGTACTAGTCTTGTGATATTTGCATGTATGGCGACGCGAACGGGAAGGCGTACGCCGTCTAGTTTGGGAGTAAGGCCGTGTGTGTTTACAGTCGAAACTGTTTGCTCGATGTCCAGGTGTACCACAGTGCCAGCAAAGGATCGAGGACTGTCTGTTCTGTCGGACGCTAGATTGATCACGAATGGCAGTGGGAGAACGATTTGTGGCAGGTCTGCCTCGTGTAACTGAACAAGAACGGCATTGGTCTGGGGAAGTGGTAGTGTGACAGACCTGAGAGAGCAAGGGTCGGTCTGTGGCCTGACCCGTGTGGTTTGAACCTGTTCTTTCATGGATGGCTTTAGTAATCTGAACAATTTTATCTCCTGGATTGAAACCGATCGCCAGAGCTGTTTCCCTCTGTTTAGGAATAAACCAATGGAGGAATCTCAGGTAACCAAATAAATCTGCAAGGTTGTCGAGTGCAACCATAGGAGCTCCATTTACGTTCTGTACCCAGTTTGTGCCTATAAGTAATTGGCGAATCTCGCTACTAGTGGCTTTCATGGCAGCGGCTGCTTCGCGTAGTTTGGCATGTTGGGGGGAGGGGGGGATGCGCAAATCCTCATCCATCTGGGTGAGGAGATTAGTGAACCCAATGAGAGATGCGGCATTTGAATGTTGGCAGCAGTGTTATGAGTTCCTTACGGAAATCAGCAAAGGTTGTTACGCCATCAAAATGTCCAGCACGGATCGCGGATCTGATATCTGATTTGCCTTGGTGTAAGCGACCCATGAGATAAGAGACTTTGAGGTTTTCATCTGTAATCCGCCGATTGTGGATGTCGGTTTCGACCTCTCTGAGAAAATCATAAACAGACCAAGTGGAGTCCTCGCCGGTAAATTTGGGACGATTGGCATCGTCGAGATAGATAGACTGGGGAGTAGGGGTCGTTTGGTTCATAGTTGGAAGTGTAGAAGTGATGGGAGTATGAGAGAGAGAGAGAAAGTAGTTGTAGTTAAGTGTAAGGGAGACGAGAGGTGCAGTGGGGCAGGAGAGTTAACGAGAGTGGTAGGAGGAAGGAGAGAACCAGGCTATGTAGTAACAGGGGTAGAGGATGAGGTATCTGGATGGGGAGGTTGTGGGGAGGCGAGTAATGAAGTGGTGGGTGGTGAGGCAGGGCGGTGGTACTCGCGTCCGCTACGTAAATGAGTCACTGAATCTTCCTCGGCTGGGGGGTTGTGAGCATTGGTTGTTTCTTGACTGAGAGTGGAGGGAGTAAGTTCCGTATATGCAAAGTATGACATGTAGTTTGGCGACAATATAAAATGAGAGATGAGGAGTGATATATATATTTACAGGGTGAAGATGAGAATATGTACCATGAGTATGGAAATGGAAATGTATGGAGATGACGGAATGGTATTTGCAATAAATAGTTGGAGAGATGGGAGATGAGGAATAAAACTGGCGGTGAAGGTGAGGATGGAGTGAGGGGTGGAGATGAATTATGACAATAACACACAATCTGTAAAGAAAATCGGAGGATAATCTCTATAGAAAGTCAGATGGGTGGATGAAGATACACTAGTATAGTTACACAGGTGAATGGAGAACGAAGTGGAGGGGAGAGGTGAGGGCGTTGATCAGCTGGGGGGAGAACGGGTGGGCACGTGGTGGGCGGATCCAGAGGCAGGCTTGTAGTAGGTATGTAGGATGAGTCTTGGAAGAGGTGGAGCGTCTCGCTGGGTTTGAGCCGATACGTGAATAGGAGGGTTGAGTTGCGCGGTGGTTGTTTAATCCGGACCAGATGTGGAGGCACTCGGAGGGGTGGACAAATGTCGCCACAGGCAGATGCAAAGCAGGTGGGTGGCAGATGTGGCAGAGGGCAGTGACGTGGCAGATGCAGAGAGTGAACAGCAGACACTGGAGAGGGCCACCAGCAGATGAACAGGTGTCAGAACAGGTGCCTGAACAGGTGCTGAGGGGTGCGGCGACGATAGTCGCGGCCTGTGTGGGGTTGTGGTCGATGTAGAAAACGGCTCTGGGGAGGGGTATTGGACACCTGTATGCAGAGCCGGTATTACGCAACGAGAGTGAGGGCGAGAGGGCGAGGCCGTGAGAGGTGGCGCATTTAGTAGAAGTTGGTGGCACTAAAACACTGTAGGAGGCGTTTGGAAACGAAGGGCGATCACCGCTGCTACCAAAAAATGTAACACCCCTCTTCTGATGGTTGAAGGAAAGTCCTGGAGTAAGTATTAACGCCTTTTAATGAGGATCACAGAAATATAGGTGTTGCATCTCTGATATCAGCCCTCTGACTGACTGTTACACATGGTATTGGTTGCGGCGAGCATGGGAAGCGCTGCTTACGCTGCAATTCTGGATACAGTGGGGGATTATACAGTGAGAGAGGCATAATACATACACGTATACATATAAGGGGAATGGTACAGATAACAAGAAGTCGACTGACACGTAAAGAGAACAGGCACCTTAGGTTTTTAAGAACAAAAAGCTTGAAACAATGTGAGGATCACCAAGACCATTTAAAAACTTCTTTTTTCACTAGCACAAGCTGTTTAAAAATACTTCGAGCCTCGTTGCGGTAAAAAAGAAAAAAAATGATCATTTGCATAATATCAAGGTTTCTGTTTCCCCAAAAACCATATTTACTTAGGTAAAATCTTTCCATACTGTGATTCCTCTAAAGACGGAATTCTGGATTATTAACTGATTTGCAGATTTTTTTTTCAATCCGCTGTGACTTCAAGGACAAGAAGTAGTGCAGATTGTGAAATAGATCCGGCTGATAGCATCCGTTTTGGAGGTAGGTTCATTCTCTTGTGATTTAATGATGGCTGAATAAGCGTGTTTCTCGACGAAAACGCTGAATATGCAACATCCTCAAGTGTTCTCAAAGTTGATTGTAAAACATTAAATTATATTCAGAACTGAGAAGACACTTGTGAAGGTGAAAATGTCATATTTATGAAGGATAACAAGAAATCGACTGACACGTAAAGAGAGCTGGCTCTTTAGGTTTTTATGAACAAAAAGGTCGAAACTTTGTGAGGATTACCAAGCCAATTTAAAAACTTCGATTTTTATTTTTTTTTCTCTAGCACAAGGTGCTTAAAATTAAGTCGAGCCTCGTTGCCGTAAAAAAAAATCATTTCCACAATATCAAGGTTTTTTGTATCACCAAAAACCAGATTTCCTTACATAAAATCTTTCAATACTGTGATTCCTCTTGAGACGGAATTCTGGATTATTAAATGATTTATCGATTTATCTTTTTTTTCCAATTCGCAGTGACTTCAAGGACAAGAAGTAGTGCAAAGTGTGAAATAGTTCCGGCTGATAGCATCCGTTTTGAAGGAAGGCTCATTCTCTTGTAATCTAATGATGGCTGAATAAGCGTATTTCTCGACGAAAACGCTGAACATGCAACTTCCTCAAGTATTCAAAAAGTTGATTGTAAAACACATTATATTATATTCAGAACAAAGAAGACACTTGTGAGGGTAAAATGTCACATTTATGAAGGCTAACAAGAAGTCGACTGACACATAAAAGAGCTGGCACCTTATAATTTTAAGAACCAAAAACTTGAAACATTGTGAGGATCACGGAGACAATTTAAAAACATCGATTTTTTTTTCACAAGCTATATCTCTTTAAAATTACGTCGAGACAAGTTGCGGTAAAAAAAAAAAAAAAAAAAACATCATTTGCATAATATCAAGGTTTCTGTTTCACCAAAAAAACACATTTCCCTAGGTAAAATCTTTCAATACTGTGATTCCTCTTGAGACGGAATTCTGGATTATTAACTGATTTGTCGATTTTTTTTTTTTAAATCCCAGTGACTTCAAGGACAAGAAGTAGTGGAAGTTGTGAAATAGCATCCGTTTTGGAGCTAGGTTCATTCACTTGTAATCCAATGATGGCTGAATAAGCGTATTTCTCGACGAAAACGCTAAATATGCAACTTTCTCAATTGTTCTCAAAGTTGATTGTAAAACACATTATATTATGTCCAGAACTAAGAAGACACTTGTGAGCGTGAAAATGTCAAATTTATGAAGGATAACAAGAAGTCGACTGACACGTAAAGAGAGCTGGCACCTTAGGTTTTTAAAAACAATTAGCTTGAAACTTTGTGAGAATCAACGAGTCATTTTAAAAACATCGATTTTCTTTTTTTCTCCAGCACAAACAGTTTAAAATTATGTCGTGTCACGTGGCGGTAAAAAAAAAATTGCACAATATCAAGGTTTTGTATCACCAAAAACCACATTCCCTTAGGCAAAATCTTTAAATACTGTGATTCCTCTTGAGTCGGGAGTCTGGATTATTAACTGATTTGTCAATTTTTTCTCCCAATTCGCAGTGACTTCAAGGACAAGAAGCAGTGCAAATTGTGAAATAGTTCCGGATGATATCATCCGTTTTGGAGTTAGGTTCATTCTGTTTTAATCTAAAGATGTCTGAATAAGTGTATTTTTCGGCGAAAACGCTGAATATGCAACTTCCTCAAGTGTTCTCAAAGTTGATTGTATAACACATTATATTCAGAACTAAGAATACACTTGTGAGGGTGAAATTGTCACATTTTTGAACGATAACAAGAAGTCGACTGACATGTAAAAAGAACTGGCACCTTAGGTTTTCAAGAATAAAAAGCTTGAAACTTAGTGAGGATCACGGACACAATTTAAAAACGTCGATTTTTTTTTTTCTCCAGCACTAGCACTTTAAAATTACGTCGAGCCTTTTGGCGGTAAAAAAAAAAAAAAAAATGCACAATATCAAGGTTTCTGTATCACCAAAAACCACATTTACTTAGGTAAAATATTTCAATACTGTGATTAATCTTGAGTCGGGATTCTGGATTATTAACTGATTTGTCGATATATATTTTTTTTCCCGCATTTCGCAGTGACTTCAAGACAAGAAGTAGTGCAAATTATGAAATAGTTCCGGCTGATAGCATTCGTTTTGGAGGTAGGTTAATTCTCTTTTAACGTAATGATGGCTGAACAAGCGTATTTCTCGGCGAAAACGCTGACTATGCAATGTCGTCAAGTGTTCTCAAAGTTGATTGTAAAACATTATATTATATTCAGAACTGAAAAGACACTTGTGAAGGTGAATATGTCATATTTATGAAGGATAACAAGAAGTCGACTGACACGTAATGAGAGCTGGCACCTTAGGTTTTTATGAACATATAGGTTGAAACTTTGTGAGGATCACCGAGACAATTTAAAAACTTCGATTTTTTTAATTGTTTTTTCTCTAGCACAAGCTGTATAAAATTAAGTCGGGCCTCGTTGCCGTAAAAAAAAAAAAAAAAAAAAAGATCATTTGCACATTATCAAGGTTTTTGTATCACCGAAAACCACATTTCCTTAGGTAAAATCTTTCAACACTGTGATTCCTCTAGAGACGGAAATCTCGATTATTAAATGATTTATCGATTTTTCAGTTTATTTCCAATTCGCATTGATTTTCAAGGACAAGAAGTAGTGCAAATTGTGAAATAGTTCCGGCTGATAGCATACGTTTTGAAGGAAGGTTCATTCTCTTGTAATCTAATGATGGCTGAATAAGCGTATTTCTCGACGAAAACGCTGAAAATGCAACTTCCTGAAGTGTTCACAAAGTTGATTATAAAACACATTATATTATATTCAGAACTAAGAAGACACTTGTCAGGGTGAAAATGTCTCATTTATGAAGGATAACAAGAAGTCGACTGACACATAAAAGAGCTGGCACCTTATGATTTTAAGAACAATTAGCTTGAAACTTTGTGAGGATCAACGAGTCATTTTAAAAACTTCGATTTTCTTTTTCTCTCCAAGACAAGCAGTTTAAAATTACGTCGAGTCTCGTGGCGGTTAAAAAAAAATGCACAAAATCAAGGATTTGTATCACCAAAAACAACATTTCCTTAGCGAAAATCTTTCAATACTGTAATTCTTCTTGTGTCTCGATTCTGGATTATCAACTGATTTGTCTATTTTTTCCCCCAATTCGCAGTGACTTCAAGGACAAGAAGTAGTGCAAATTGTGAAATAGTTCCGGCTGATAGCATCCATTTTGGAGTTTTGTTCATTCTATTTTAATCTAAAGATGTTTGAGTAAGTGTAATTTTCGGCGAAAATGCTGGATATGCAACTTCCTCAAGTGATCTCAGAGTTGATTGTATAACACATTACATTATATTCAGAACTAAGAAGACACTTGTGAGGGTGAAAATGTCACATTTATGAAAGATAACAAGAGGTCGACTGACACCTAAAGAGAACTGGCGACTTAGGTTATCAAGAACATAAAGCTTGAAACTTTGTGAGGATCTCCGAGATAATTTAAAAACGTCGATTTTGTTATTTTTTTCTCCAGCACAAGCAGTTTAAAATTACGTCGAGCCTCTTAGCGGTAAAAAAAAAAAAAAAAAAAAAAAGACATTTGCACACTATCAAGGCTTCTGTATCACAAAAAACCACATTTCCTTAGGTAAAATAATTTAATACTCTGATTCCTCTTGAGTCGGGATTCTGGATTATTAACTGATTTCTCGATATATTTTTTTCCATTTCGCAATAACTTCAAGACAAGAAGTAGTGCAAATTGTGAAATAGTTCAGGCTGATAGCATCCGTTTTGGAGGTAGGTTCATTCTCTTTTAATCTAATGATGGCTGAATAATTTCTCCGCGAAAACGATGAATATGCAACTTCCTCAAGTGTTCTCAAAGTTGATTGTAAAACACATTACATTATATTTAGAACTAAGAAGACAGTTGTGAGGTTGAAAATGTCACACTTATGAAGGATAACAAGAAGTCGACTGACACGTAAAGAGAACTGGCACCTTAGGTTTTCAAGAACAAAAAGCTTGAAACATTGTGACGATCACCGAGACAATTTAAAAACTTCGTTTTTTTTTTTCCCTCCAGCACAAGCAGTTTAAAATTACGTCCAGTCTCGTGGCGGTAAAAAAAAAAAAAACATTTGCACAACATCAAGATTTTTGTATCACCGAAAACCACATTTCATTAGATAAAATCTTTCAATACTTTGATTCCTCGTGAGTCGGGGTACTGGATTATTAACTGATTTGTCGATTTTTTTTTTTTTTTCGCAGTGACTTCAAGGACAAGAAGTAGTGCAAATTGTGAAAAAGTTCCGGCTGATAGCATCCGTTTTGGATGTAGGATCATTTTGTTTTAATCTATAGATGTCTGAATAAGCTTATTTTTCGGCGAAAACGCTGAATATGCAACTTCCTCAAGTGTTCTCAAAGTTGACTGTATAACACATTAAATTATATTCAGAACTAAGAAGACACTTATGAGGGTGAAAATGTCACATTTATGAACGATAAAAGGAAGTCGACTGACACGTAAAGAGAACTGGCACGTTAGGTTTTAATAAAAAATAAAAAAAAACTTGAGAATTTATGTGGATCACCGAGACAATTTAAAAACGCCGATTTTTTTTTTTTTTTTTAGCACAAGCAATTTAAAATTACGTCGAGGCTCTTGGCAGTAAAAAAAAAAAAAAAACATTTGCACAGTATCAATATTTCTGTATCACCAAAAACCACATATTCTTATATAAAATCTTTCAATACTGTGATTCCCCTTGAGTCGGGATTCTGGATAATTAACTGATTTGTCGGTATATATTTTTTTCCATTTCCAAGTGACTTCAAGGTCATGAAGTAGTGTAAATTGTGAAATAGTTCCGGCTGATACCATCCGTTTTTGAGGTAGGTTCATTCTCTTCTAATCTAATGATGGCTAAATAAGCGTTTCTCTCGGCGAAAACGCTGAATATGCATTTTCCTCAAGTGTTCTCAAAGTTGATTGTAAAACACATTACATTATATTCAGACCTAAGAAGACACTTGTGAGGGTAAAAATGTCACATTTTTGAAGGATAACAAGAAGTCGACTGACACGTTAACAGAACAGGCACCTAAGGTTTTTAAGAACCAAATGCTTGAAACATTGTGAGGATCAGGTAGACAATTTAAAAACCAATTTTTTTTTTCACAAGCCGTATTTGTTTAAATTTACGTCGAGCCTTGGTGCGGTATAAAAATAAAAAAAAAACGATCATTTGCATAATATCAAGGTTTCTGTTTCACGGATAACCACATTTCCTTAGGTAAAATCTTTCAGTACTGTGATTCCTCTTGAGACGGAATTCTGGATTATTAACTGATTTGTCGATTTTTTTTTCCAATTCGCAGTGACTTCAAGGACAAAAAGTAGTGGAAATTGTGAAATAGTTCCGGCTGATAGCATCGGTTTTGGAGAGTGGTTCATTCTCTTGTAATCTAATAATGGCTGAATAAGCATATTTCTCGACGAAAACGCTGAATATGCAACTTTCTCATTGCTCTCAAAGTTGATTCTAAAACACAATATATTATGTTCAGAACAAAGAAGACACTTGTGAGGGTGAAAATGTCACATTTATGAAGGATAACAAGAAGTTGACTAACACGTAAAAAAATCTGGCATCTTAGGTTTTTAAAAACAATAAGCTTGAAACCTTGTGAGGATCAAAGAGTCATTTTAAAAACTTCCATTTTTTTTTTCTCCTGCACAAACAGTTTAAAATTACTTCGAGTCTCGCGACGCTAAAAAAAAAAAAAAAAATGCACAATATCAAGGTTTTTGTATCACCGAGAACCACATTTCCTTAGGCAAAATCTTTCAATACTTGATTCCTCTTGAGTCGGGATTATGGATTATGAACTAATTTGTCCATTTTTTTCCCAATTTGCAGTGACATCAAGGACAAGAAGTAGTGCAAATTGTGAAAGAGTCCCTGATGATAGCATCTGTTTTGGAGGAAGGTTCATTCTGTTTTAATCTAAACATGTCAGAATAAGTGTATTTTTCGGCGAAAACGGTGAATATGCAACTTCCTCAAGTGTTCTCAAAGTTGATTGTATAACACATTACATTAAATTTAGAACTAAGAAGACACTTGTGAGGATGAAAATGTCACATTTATGAACGATAAAAAGAAGTCTACTGACACGTAAAGAGAATTGGCACTTTAGGATTTTAAGAACAAAAAGCTTGAAACTTTATGAGGATCACCGAGACAATTTAAAAACGTCGTTTTCTTTATTTTTTTTTTTTCTCCAGCACAAGCAGTTTAAAATTATGTCGAGCCTCTTGGCGGAAAAAAAAAAAAAAACGAACATTTCCACAATATCGATGTTTCTGTATCACCAAAAACCACATTTCCTTAGGTAAAATATTTCAATACTGTGATTCCCCTTGAGTCGGGATTCTGGATTATTAACTGATTTGTCGATACATTTTTTTTTTCCATTTCGCAGTGACTTCAAGACAAGAAGTAGTGCAAATTGTGAAATAGTTCCGGCTGATAGCATCCGTATTGGAGGTAGGTTCATTCTCTTTTAATCTAATGATGGCTGAATAACCGTAATTCTCGGCGGAAACGCTGAATATGCAATTTCCTCAAGTGTTTTCAAAGTTGATTGTAAAACACATTACATTATATTCAGAACTTAGAAGACAGTTATAAGGTTAAAAATGTCACACTTATGAAGGATAACAAGAAGTCGACTGACACGTAAAGAGATCTGGCACGTTAAATTTTTAAGAACAAAAAGCTTGAAACACTTTGAGGATCACCAAGACAATTTAAAAACTTCATTTTTTTTTTCACTAGCACAAGCTGTTTAAAAATAATTCGAACATCGACGGAAATAAAAAACGATCATTTGCATAATATCAAGGTTTCTGTTTCACCAAAAGCCATATTTCCTTAGGTAAAATCTTTCAATACTGTGATTCCTCTTAAGACGGAATTCTGGATTATTAACTGATTTGCCGATTTTTTTTATTTTCAATCCGCTCTGACTTCAAGGACAAGAAGTAGTGCAGATTATGAAATAGGTCCGGCTGATAGCATCCGTTTTGGAGGTAGGTTCATTCCCTTGTGATCTAATGATGGCTGAATTAGCGTATTTCTCGACGAAAATGCTGAATTTGCAACTTCCTCAAGTGTTCTCAAAGTTGACTGTAAAACATTATATATTCAGAACTGAAAAGACACTTGTGAGGGTGAAAACATCATATTAATGAAGGATAACAAGAAGTTGACTGACACGTAAAGAGAGCTGGCACCTTAGGTTTTTATGAACAAAAAAGTTGAAACTTTGTGAGGATCACCGAGACAATTTAAAAACTTCGATTTTTTTCTCTAGCACAAGCTGTTTAAAATTACGTCGAGCCTCGTTCCCGTAAAAAAAAAAAAAACGATCATTTGCACAATATCAAGGTTTCTGTATCACCGAAAATCAAATATCCTTAGGTAAAATCTTTCAATACTGTGATTCCTCTTGAGACAGAATTCTAGATTATTAAATGATTTATCGATTTTTCTTTTTTTTCCAATTCGCAGCGACTTCAAGGACAAGAAGTAGTGCAAAGTGTGAAATAGTTTCGGCTGATTGCATCCGTTTTGAAGGTAGGTTCATTGTCTTGCAATCTAGTGATGGCTGAATAACCGTATTTCTCGATGAAAACGCTGAATATACAACTTCTTCAAGTGTTCACAAAGTTGACTGTAAAACACATTCTATTATATTCAGAACTAAGAAGACACTTGTGAGGGTGAACATGTTACATTTATGAAGGATAACAAGAAGTCGAATAACACATAAAAGAGCCGGCTCCTTAGGATTTTAAGAACCAAAATCTTGAAACATTAGGAGGATCATCGAGACAATTTAAAAACATCGATTTTTTTTTCACAAGCTCCTTCTGTTTAAAATTACGTCGAGTCTCTTTGCGGTTAAAAAAAAAATCATTTGCATAATATCAAGATTTCTCTTTCACCAAAAACCACATTTCCTTAGGTAAAATCTTTCAATACTGTGATTCCACTTGAGACGGAATTCTGGACTATTAAGTGATTTGACGTTTTTCTTTTTAATTCGCATTGACTTCAGCGACAAGAAGTAGTGGAAATTCTGAAATAGTTCCGGCTGATACCATCCGTTTTGGAGGTAGGTTCATTCTCTTGTAATCAAATGATAGCTGAATAAGCGTATTTCTCGACGAAAACGCTGAATATGCAACTTTCTCAATTGATCTTAAAGTTGGTTGTAAAATACATTATATTATGTTCAGAACTAAGAAGACATTTGTGAGGGTTAAAAAAAAATCACATTTATGAAGGATAACAAGAAATCGACTGACACGTAAAAAGAGCTGGCACCTTAGGTTTTTAAGAACAATTAGCTTGAAACTTTGTGACGATCAACGAGTCATTTTGAAAACTTCGATTTTCTTTTTCTCTCCAGCACAAGCAGTTTAAAATTACGTCGAGTCTCGTGGCGGTAAAAAAAAAAATTGCACAATATCAAGGTTTTTGTATCACTGAAAACCACATATCCTTAGGCAAAATCTTTCAATACTGTGATTCCTCTTGAGTCGGGATTCTGGATTATTAACTGTTTCTCTTTTTTTTCCAAATTCGCAGTGACTTCAAAAACAAGAAGTAGTGCAAATTGTGAAATAGACCCGGCTGATAGCATCCGTTTTGGAGGTAGGCTCATTCTCTTTTAATCTAATGATGGCTGAATAACCGCATATCTCGGTGGAAACGCTGAATATGCAACTTCCCCAAGTGTACTCAAAGTTGATTGTAAAACACATTACATTATATTCAGAACTAAGAAGACAGTTGTGAGGCTGAAAATGTCACACTTATGAAAGATAACAAGAAGTCGACTGACACGTAAAGAGAACTGGCACCTTATGTTTTTAAGAACAAAAAGCTTGAAACACTGTGAGGATCACCAAGACAATTTAAAAACTTCGTTTTTTTTCTCTAGTACAGGCTGTTTAAAAATACATCGAGCCTCGTTGCGGTAAAAAAAAAAAAATAAAAAAAAAACGATCATTTGCATAATATCAAGGTTTCTGTTTCACCAAAAACCATATTTCCTTAGGTACAATCTTTCAATACTGTGATTCCTCTTAAGACGGAATTCTGGATTATTAACTGATTTGCCGATTTTTTTATTTTCAATCCGCTGTGACTTCAAGGACAAGAAACAGTGCAGAATATGAAATAGGTCCGGCTGATAGCATCCGTTTTGGAGGTAGGTTCATTCTCTTGTGATCTAATGATGTCTGAATAAGCGTATTTCTCGACGAAAACGCTGAATATGCAACTTCCTCAAGTGTTCTCACAGTTGAATGTAAAACATTATATTATATTCAGAAATGAGAAGACACTTGTGAGGGTGAAAATATCATATTAATGTTGGATAACAAGAAGTCGACTGACACGTAAAGAGAGCTGGCACCTTAGATTTTTATGAACAAAAAGGTTGAAACTTTGTGAGGTCACCGAGAAAATTAAAAAACTTCGATTTTTTTTTCCCCAGCACAAGCTGTTTAAAATTACGTCGAGCCTCGTTGCCGTAAAAAACACACACACACACAAAAAACGATCATTTGCACAATATCAAGGATTATCTATTACCGAAAACCAAATATCCATAGGTACAATCTTTCAATATTGTGATTCCTCTTGAGACGGAATTCTGGATTATTAAACGATTTATCGATTTTTCTTTTTTTTCTAAGTCGCAGCGACTTCAAGGACAAGAAGTAGTGCAAAGTGTGAAATAGTTCCGGTTGATAGCATCCGTTTTGAAGGTAGGTTCATTCTCTTGTAATCTAATGATGGCTGAATAAGCGTATTTCTCGACGAAAACGCTGAATATACAACTTCCTCAAGTGTACACAAAGTTGATTGTAAAACACATTATATTATATTCAGAACTAAGAAGACACTTGAGAGGGCGAAAAGGTCACATTTATGAAGGATAACAAGAAGTCGACTGACACATAAAAGAGCTGGCGCCTTAGGATTTTAAGAACCAAAAGCTTGAAACATTGGGAGGATCACCGAGACAATTTAAAAATATCGTTTTGCTTTCACAATCCCTATCTGTTTAAAATTACGTCGAGTCTCTTTGCGGTAAAACAAAAAAAAATCATTTCCATAATGTCAAGGTTTCTCTTTCACCAAAAACCACATTTCCTTAGGTAAAATCTTTCAATAATGTGATTCCTCTTGAGACGGAAGTCTGGAATATTTACTGATTTTTCGTTTTTTTTTTTTCAATTTGCATTGACTTCAATGACAAGAAGTAGTGGAAATTATGACATAGTTCCGGCTGATAGCATCCATTTTTGAGGTAGGTTCATTCTCTTGTAATATAGTGATGGCTGAATAAGCGTATTTCTCGACGAAAACGCTGAATATGCAACTTTCTCAATAGTTCTCAAAGATCGTAGTAAAATACATTATATTATGTTCAGAACTAAGAAGTCACTTGTGAGGGTAAAAAAAAAAAAAAATCACATTTATGAAGGATAACAAGAAGTCGACTGACACGTAAAGAGAGCTGGCACCATAGGTTTTTAAGAACTTGAAACTTTGTGACGATCAACGAGTCATTTTAAAAACTTCTATTTTCTTTATCTCTCCAGCACAAGCAGTTTAAAATTACGTCGAGTCTCGTGGCGGTAAAAAAAAAAAAAAATTGCACAATATCAAGGTTTTTGTATCACTGAAAACCACATTTCCTTAGGCAAATTCTTTCAATACTGTGATTCCTCTTGAGTCGGGATTCTGGATTATTACCTGTTTCTCTTTTTTTTTTCCAATTCGCAGTGCCTTCAAGGACAAGAAGTAGTGCAAATTGAAAAATAGTTCCAGCTGATAGGAACCGTTTTGGAGGCAGTTTCATTCTGTTTTAATCTAAAGATGTCTGAATAAGTGTATTTTTCGGCGAAAACGCTGAATATGCAACTTCCTCAATGTTCTCAAAGATGATTGTATAACACATTACGTTATATTCAGAACTAAGAAGACACTTGTGAGGGTTAAAAAATCACATATATGAACGATAACAAGAAGTCGACTGACACGTAAAGAGAACTGGCACCTTAGGTTTTCAAGAAGTAAAAACCTTGAAACTTTGTGAGGATCACAGAGACAATTTAAAAACGTCGATTATTTTTATTTTTTTTTCTCCAGCACAAGCAGTTTAAAATTATGTCGAGCCTTCTGGCGGTAAAAAAAAAAAAAAAAAAGAAAAAGAAAAAGAACATTTCCACAATATCAAGGTTTCTGTATCACCAAAAACCACATTTCCTTTGGTAAAGAATTTCAAAACTGTGATACCTCTTGAGTCGGGATTCTTGATTATTCACTGATTTTTCGATATATTTCTTTTTCCATTTCGTTGTGACTTCAAGACAAGAAGTAGTGCAAACTGTGAAATAGTTCCGGCTGATAGCATCAGTTTTGGAGGTAGGTTCATTCTCTTTTAATCTAATGATGGCTTATAAGCGTATTTCTCGGCGAAAACGCTGAATATGCAACTTCCTCAAGTGTTCTCAAAGTTGATTGTAAAACACATTACATTATATTCAGAACTAACAAGACAGCTGTGAGGTTGAAAATGTCACACTTATAAAGGATAACAAGAAGTCGACTGACACGTAAAGAAAACTGGCACCTTAGGTTATTAAGAACAAAAAGCTTGAAACATTGTGAGGATCACCGAGACAATTTAAAAA